>RJWT010001671.1:5906-46252 GCA_004365215.1 Cuniculus paca
ACGGGCTCCGCCTGACGTTTCTCTGACCACGCTTCTCGCCGTTACCGCCCAGGCACGGCCATCCCCTCCCCCGCATCCGCACAGCGCGACTTCAGGCCCGCAGACGTGGTCTTCTCCGACAGGAAGGGGCTAAGGACACAGCGACAACTTTGCACCTAGAAGCACTGTGTAAAACAGGGCGGCACAGCCTGTAATCCCAGCACGTGGGAGGCTGAGGCCGGAGGATCGCTGTTTGAGGCCAGCTGGGCTGCACAGCGAGATCAAGGCCAGCCTGAACTACACAGTGAGACCCTGTCTCAAAAAGACTAAGGGCTGGGGTTTTGGCTCAGTGGCCTAAGCGCCTGCCTGGCAAGTGCGAGGTTATGAGTTCAATCCCTGGTGCCACACAAAAAAATGAACAAACACAAAAAACACCAAAAGCAATGTATCACCGAGATGTACCATCGCTTTTTTATTTGGCAATAGTAGAAATACATCCATGTTATAGTGCTCATTTTGGCTGCAGAACCAGTGCTATGTTTTCTGCTACTGTAGTGTTTTACATGAGTTCAGTCCTTACATTTTAAGAGACAGATACTGTATTTACTGACACAGCCACGTGAAGCTAAAACACAGTTGTTCTAAAATTAAAACAGTAACACAATATACTAGTCATCAGGAAGAAAGTGAGGGTGTCCTTATTTCCACTTATGACACACTATATAAAATTTTAAATCTCAATACATGTTTCTTAATCTGATTAATCCAAGTTAAAAAAAAAAGACCTGATTCAGCCTTATTCTTATAATCACTTTGAAATTTCCATCCCCAGTGATTTCTGAACACCTGTTCACATTAAAATAAAAAGTGAACGCTAAACATGACTTCAATTCTGGTTGTGAAAGGTCATGGGGAAGAATATTAAATATTATTTTGGCATTACTAGTTCCTAGGCCTCAAGAAATGATCCACTAAAGTTCGTTTGGAAATTAGCTTAAAAGGTTACATCTTAAGGCAAGCAAACATTTGTAAGTACTTTTGACAGTCAGATAATTCAACGAATAGGCTCATAGTAAATGAATGCAAATGAAGAATACTGTCCTAGGAGAACAAAGTTCTTTGGAGCAGACTCCAACAATATGGAAAATTTAGTTTCTTTTTACAAAGGTAGTTCCATTTTCACATTTAATAAACATATTGTCAAACCTTTGAGAAGGAAGACCTACCTTGTTAGTTGAACAAAAAGTACAGAGAAACCAAAATAGGAAAAGGAAGTATCAGATAATCCTGAACCTTTGCGTTTTCCTCGAGAGTTAATGGAAGTGTCACCTTTCCAGGACTGACTCGGGCTCTGGCACCTCACTGGAGAGGGTGCGCGATTTTCTAATAGGAGCCTAAATGTGCTCGGCTACTTTGCTTTTATTTTGTAAAGCACTAACCTTTGTTGTTTAATCCAACTTTTTAAGGCAAATGAAAACTAGTATGTTTCAAGTACTCCTCCGCAGTGGTTCTTTTCAGGAAGACATTTCCTTAAAAAAATTCATAAATTCATGAACTGGGTGTGGTGCTGCTCCGGAGGCTGAGGCAGGAGGATCGCTGTGCGTTCAAGGCCAGCCTGGGATACAGTAAGTTCAAGCCCAGCCTGAACTACACAGCGAGGCCCTGTCTCAAAAAAAAAAAAAAAATCTGAAGGGAGGGTAGGGGAATGAGGAAGAAAAAAGGAATCAAGTTGCATCATTACAGGTAGAAATTCTCTATGATGAATGTGATCATTATGTATATCTAAAATGTACCAATACAATTTGATTTTTTAAAAAGTCATTTTTTACTTAAAATACAGAGATTTTTTTCCTTAAAATGATTGCCCAGAAGTTCCATTTGGTCACACTTCCTTTTTGTCAAAGGCCACAAAGAAAGCATCTCACTAATATAATTACTGAACCAGAAACTAATCGAACTAAAGCACTGAATTTAACAACCTCCTAAAGACTGGCAAAAAATTTTTTCGCTGAAGTTTAAAAGAAAAAACAAGCCAAGTACTGTGGTGCACATCTGTACTCCTAGCACTTGGAAGGCTGAGACAGGAAGATTGCCTTGAGTTCAAGGCCAGCCAGGGCTACACAGTGAATTCAAGGACAGCCTGAACTGCATGGTGAGTTCTGTCTCTAAAAAAAAAAAAGTGAAGAAGAAAGGAGGAGGAGGAGGAGGAGGAGGAGGGAGAAAGAAGAAGAAGCCAAAAAAAAAAAATTAAAAGAAAAATACAAAAGAACAACCACAAAATAAAAATCTTCCAGAAAGTCATTTCTCTGATAAATTCCCCAACGGTTATCTTACATAGAAGTAGCAGCATTATTAAATAGTGCAATTTTTCAAGTGATTTCAAAGAGGATCTTTCTCAAATAAAAAAATGACGTTTACTCATAGCTTTGTTTATAAAACCACAGCATAAAACACTGAGCCCTGAAATGAGTAACCTAATAGCAGTGCGTGTCCTGCCTGCATGGTGGCTGGAGTGCGTGGGTGCGTGAGCGTGTGAGTGTGAGTGTGTGTGTTTCATTCAAGGCCAGTGACAGCTCAACAAGGTCAAACAGCTAATAAAAAGCAAAGCATTACATGATGGAATTTTTCATTTTGGTACTTCCAATCACACTCCTCCATCAGTAAGAACTGAATAGACAATTGTTAAAACACTGAAGAAGAAAATTCAGGGCTAGGTGTGGTGGTGCACTCCTGTAATCCTAGCACTCAGGAGGCTGAAGCAGGAGGATTGCCATGCCTTCAAGGCCAGCCTGGGCTATGTAGTGAGTTCAAGGCCAGCCTGAACTACTAATCGAGAGCCTGTCTCAAAAAACCAAAACAAGAGCAAAACAAACAAATAATAAGAAAATGTCAAGGTGCTAAATATTCTAAAACAATTAGAGTAATACTTCATAGTGTAATGTTCTAATCTATGTAGTACATTCAAAACTGCATGATTCTCAATGTTATACCTTGTAGTCGCTTTACATAACTGTGGTACATACATAAACTTAAAATGTCAAAAGTAAACCTTTTTTCACTTTTCCTATTCTGTTCATTAGTGTGAAACTAGGCACTTTAATCTAAAAATACATTTTAAAAAAATGCTTTTTAGACCCATCTACGTCACTCACTTCTAAAGTGAATAAAGCCCACTTTAGAAACAAAATCAACAAATCTAATCCACCACTAGACTGAATCAGCCACCTCAAACGAGTGGGATCATAATTTGGAAGCAGAATGCGTGCAGCTCAAAAGTATCTAACATTCTCTTAGGAGTAGTCTCACAAGAACAACCCACTTGTTCATATATTTATCATAAAGACACAAAATATACTTTCATATCATTAAAAATATTTTGTTCTATATCAGAAAAGAGAAAAAAAAAAGCCTTCCCTAAAACCTATGATCCAAAGTATGACTATTTTAAAAATAGGGGCAAAATCTGACAAACACCCAGTGGGTGGAACTCCGTGGGTCAGCAAAAGGTTCATTCTGTGGGAGGAGAAAGGAGAAATTATTTTAGTATCTTTAAGTTTAATATCTTCAGGTGCTGGAAGCCAGTCTCAAAATTCATTCAAAAAGGGTAAAATTTTAATTGCCTTTCTTAATAAGCAAATAGTATATTTTATTTTATTTTATTTTATTTTATTTTATTTTATTTTTTGGCACCAGGGATTGAACTCATGACCTTGTACTTGCCAGGTAGGCACTTAGGCCACTGAGCTAGACCCCCAGCCCTTGTCTTTTATAGACAGGGTCTCGCTATGCCGTTCAGGCTGGCCTTGAGCTCGCTTTGTAGCACAGGTTGGTCTTGAACTCGCAACGATCCTCCTGTCTCAGCCTCCCGAGTGCTGGGATTACAGGCGTGAGCCACCACGCCCGGCTGCAAATAGTATATTTTAAACCAATATTCATCCAAGAGAAAAGATTACATGAAAAGATAAAGTACTCGAGTCTCTAACGTAGCTTGGGCCAGGGATGTAGCTCAGTAGCACAGTGCCTACCTGGCAAACACAAGGTCCTGAGTTCAATTCTCGGCACCCCCCCCCCCAAAAGAAATTCATCTAGTATAGCTTCTAAGGACCAAGAATTAACAGATTTTGAAAACTAGTTAATCTAACATAAAGCTGAAAACTGTAAACTTCTCAGGGTCCGTTCATTTAAATGGGTTATAACAACAGTCAGAAGTACAATTTGTTTGATTCAAACACATACATAAGAGCACAAACAACAGCTAAGCAGCACACAGGAAACGCGGTAAGTGCCCACGGCTAGCGAACGAGGCACGAGGAACGCGTCTGCAAGGTGCAAAGCATGAAGCCGGCGGCCCCAGCACTACTCGGAGGAAGACAGCTCCCGAGACGGGGCCTCCGCCACAGGACTTCTGTTGACCCAAAGAGCCGTCGCTTGTTCCCCACTCGACGCTTTCTGCTCCCGAGGCCAGGTCCCCCAGCTCCGTCACCCTGTGACGCACCCCGCAGCAGTCACCATGCAGCCGTCGCCCCGCGGCCCGCGCCGGCTCTCACTGCGCTTTGGCTTCCACCAGCCCCGCGGGCACCGGGGGGCCGTGGCCGCCCAGGCAGCCGCCGGCGGTGCGCAGCGCGTCGGCGCCCAGGTAGGCCAGCAGCAGCTCGGTGCGGCGCAGCAGCAGCTGCAGCAGGTCCTCGGCCAGCGCCTCGACGCTGGCGTAGCGCACCTTCTCGAAGTCGAAGATGTCTCTGAGGAAGGCCAGGACTTGATTCTGAAAGCACAGCGGGCGCGTGTATCAGAGGCGCCCGAGGTCCCGCGCTGCCCCGACCTCAGGGGAAAGGGGCCCTCGGTAAGACGTTTCTCCACCCTTGGGGGCCCATTTAACATTTCCTGTGAGGACAGGGACAACACCACCCGTCCTATTTACTACTCAAAAAGCCAGCTCTGGAAGCGCCCTGCGCACCCAGCAGCGGGGCCGCCCTTCCCGCAGGAGGCTTCCGAGCCCGGCCTCCGCGCACAGGCAACTCTGGGAGGAGCTCGTGCTGCACAAGATCACGACAAGAACACGAATCCCCGGGCTCAAGTCCGCGGAGAGCTCAGAGCCCCGACCAGCAAGGTCACCTGCTGCTGCATTCTACTCTGCACGGAATCTAGGCCGGCCACCGCGATGGGAAAGAAGTCACTCCACAGTCAACAGCCGGACTGTGTAACCTCTGTCCTTCGGCAACAAGCGTTAGTAGGGACTAACAAGGCAGTCGCTGGGTTCCACATGTGCAAACCCCGCCAGCAATCAGCGGTCTGGTGCCCTCCCTTTACAGGTGAGGAGTAAGAGGCTCAGGGGTGACCGTCCCTAGCCAGGCCTGCACTGCGCATGCTCGCCCCGCTCCCCGCAGCACACGCTCTCCAGGGGGGTCCAGTCCGCGAGGGCCCGGTGACAGTCACACAAACGCGTCCTCGATGGCACATGCGCACGGCCACCTTCAATTTTTTTTTGAGGTAGGGTCTTGCTGTGCAGTTCGAGCTGGCCTTGAGCTCACTTTGTAGCCCAGGCTGGTCTCGAACTCGCAGCGACCCTCCTGCCTCAGCCTCCCGAGTGCCGGGATTACAGGCATGCGCCACCAGGCCCAGCGGCACCTTTAACGTTTAAAAGTGAATGGCGTAGTGAAACCCAAACTTCCGGATTCAGCCTCAGTCATGCCTACTTCGCTTTGCTCCTTGACACTCAGCTCGAACGTACGCCTATTAACCAAGGACTCCGCCAACCTGGAGGTCTCCCTGGGAGCTGCAACTTGTGTTTGGCGAACTAACTGCCGACTGCAGGGCACTTCCTTAGGCTCCGTTCGCTTCTTACCACCTGGGTTTTAGCACTCATTTCACTGGAGCCAGGACCTGGTTCTGTATGGACGTGTATGCGACCGGCAGGTGTTCGCTGCCTACGAACCCCGAGGGTCCAGGCGCAAAGAACACACTGTCTGCCGCACTTTGTGGGGCGGCAAGGCCATGAGGACAGTGACAGAGCTGAGGAGGTGCGTGGCTTGGTGACTCTATTCCAGAATAAGGCACTAAGTCCACTGTAGAAAGCACTGGTCCCTTACAATGCCAGAGCGATGATGAAATGCAACTGATTTAATACTGGCATTTAAACACTGGACTTAGGTGACTTTTATATATAACTTTTTCTTTTTTGAGACAAGGTCTCTGTGCAGTTCAGGCTGGCCTTGAACTCCTTATGTAGCCTAGCTGGCTCTTGAACTTGTGGCGATTCTCCTGCCTCAGCCTTCCAAGTGCTGAGATTTCAGGTGTGCGCTACCACCTCTGGCCTCTAACTCTTCCTTTAAATAACACTTTTAAATAAATTCTTTCTTCTATAAAAGCAAAATAAAATAAAACCTTGCCCACTTTTTGATTTAGAAAAAAAAATAACCAATGAACATACCTTGAAGAAACAACATAAGTCATAGAGAGAATTTCTAGGACCCAAAAAGCCCCAGGCCAGGACAGGGCTTATGTGCTCACAAATGGCATAAAAATGGGCAAAGAACCCATCTGGGATCTGTTGGGAAATAAAAGAGAATCTGGTTATTTCTATCTTCTTGTACTTCTTTCTCTAATAGACAAATTCAAACTGTTACCCATTATATGACCCCTCCCCAGGACTGAACCCAGGATCCTCCCACTAAGCTATATCCCCAACCTTTTTAAAATGTTTGAGACAAGGCCTTGCTAAGTCGCCAAGTGGTCCAGTTGGGCTTGACCTTTTGACCCTCCTGCCTCAGCCTCCCAGAGTGCTAGAATTATGGACGTGCACCACCATGCCTGGCTATCATCAACTTTTTTTAAGGGTAGACCGAAGGTCACTCATGAGCCAGCCTATTAAAAATTTAATATAGGGACAAGTAACTTTTAAGAGTGCAAGACTGTTTTTACATAGAACTCATATCCCAGCTAACAGTTTCAAATGTGCTGAGATTTTTTCCAGTACTGGGCATTGAACCCAGGGCCTTCACATTAAGTTAAATTCCTAACCCTTTTTAATTTTTTGAGACAGGGTCTTTTGAATTCACTAAGTTGCTTGGGCTGGGCTTGAATTTGTAATTCTCCTGCCTCAGCCTCCCGAGTGCTAAGTTTACAAGCTTGTGCCACCGTGTCCAGCTGAAACATTTTTTTTTTGTACCAGGGATCAAACTCATGACCTAATGCTTGCCAGGCAGCCATTTATGCCACTGAGCTAAATCCCCAACCCAAAAGGTTCTTTTTTTTTTTTTTTGGCAGCACCAGGGATTGAACTCATGACCTCGTGCTTGCCAGGCAGGCACTCAGGCCACTGAGCTGGATCCCTGGCCCTTCCAAAAGGTTATTTCTTTAAGGGTATTTTCACCTCTTAAAAATAACATCTTACCTAAAATGCTTAGGGCCAAAAGTATTTCAGAATGTTTTTCCAATTTTGAAATATTTGCAAACACAATGAGACATCTGGAATGAGATACCAGGCTACACCCTAAGACGTATTCGTGTTTTCTGTGCGCGTTACACACACAGCCTTACACCCACGGGCAGAAGGACACGCGTGCAGCGCAGCCGCACACCGACACTCTAAGCAGCACTGTGGGAAATCCTCCACTTACAGCTTCAGACCGACTCTCAGAACCTTTCAGATTTCACAGCATTTCAGATTTTGGATTTTCAAGTGAGGGATTCTCAGTCTCTGCTTCTTAAATAAACGATTGTAGTGCTGGACCCCAGCAATGACAAGAACACTAGTGTCCCTGAGTTCTGTCCCTTTGAGGAGTATTACGATTCCCATGGTTTCAACTATTCAACTGAAAAATACTAAAACCAGTTTCAGATGGGTAAGCACTAAATTATGCTTAGAAATCTAGCTTTGTGGTTTGCTTTTGGTTTTTTGAGACAGAGCCTCACTATGTAGCCCAGGCTGGCCTTGAATCCATGGCAATCCTCTTGTCTCAGTCGCCTAAGTGCTGGGATTCCAGATGTGTGCCACCATTCGCAGCAGAATCCTAACATTTAATTAAGAGATCCAATACTGTTTAAGCATTTAATTGTATAATTACCTCCTCCTATGGACAATTAGTATATATATTTGTGTCTTGGAAAACTAAGTTTACCAGTAGCTTTCTGAATTTCAGGATCTGTCAAGAATCACTTACTGGGGACCCTCATGCCTTAAGATCCTATCTAGGGGAGATTAGTTTCTATTTCACAGTCTCCAGGACAATCTTTTAGACCTCACTTAGAAAAAAATAAGATATCTGGGCGTAGTGGGGCACATCCATAATCCTAGAACACTAGAAGCTGAGGCAGGAGGACCAAAGTAGTTTAAGGTCAGCCAGACAGCAAGACCCTGACTCAAAAAACACCAGCAGCCGGGGATCTAGCTCAGTGGCATGAGTGCCCACCTGGCAAGTTCGAGGTTGTGAGCTTGGTCCCCGGTACACACACACACACACACACACAGGAAAAAAAAATCCAGCAAAAAATAGTACTCATTTAATGAGTACTCATTACAGTTCAGACCATACCTTAGGTCCTGTTCCATTTGCTGAAAGATTCCTACAAAAGTAGGTCACGTTACCATCCTCTTACCTATGTAACAAGTGACGCCTGCAAGGTTAAATAACCTGCTCCATACTGCATTTATCTAGTCATCGAAGGCTGAAAAGTCAGCGGGACTTCGGCACTATCCTAGCGGAAGACGTCCCCACACACCAAAGTCACACACACTGCTCTGTGCTGGGAATTCGCGCGAGCGGAAAGGCAGGCTTCTGGGCACGGGGCCCAGCAGCAGGCACTTTTCTCTAAGTACCAAATACTGAGAAGTCCACAGGCAGGACCCGTAGGTGATTCAGAGGCGCGGCCGTGTGGACGTGACCTGCCGCGCCCTGGTCCCCAAAGCAGCAGCCAGGGCGGGGCCTGGGGAGCCGCTGGGGAGGAGGGCGTGCGGGTGCCCTTCCCTCCTTCCCCAGTCAAGCAGCACAAGGCCCTGACCAGAAGCGGCTGGCAGATCCCGGTGCGCCCCCACCTCCGTTTCTCCCGCGTCCCAATACAGTCACATGGCAAGGAGTGGACTGCAGGAGGCCTCTTACCTTCATCTGCTGCCTCTTCTGTTTGAGCACGGACCAACAGCTCGACGCCACAGCCTGGGCACATGCGGAGGGGAAAAGTGCCATTAAGTTTACAGCTGCAGGAATGCGCCACTCAGATGACGGTTCTGAGAAGTTCAAGCTATTAACTACCGATGAAAACTAGTCCAGGCGCCTTACTCTGTTCAGTTATATACATCTCAAAGCTAAATACAAAGCCATTAAGGGAGCAGGCTGAATTTCAGTACCAGGGAGATTGCCAGTTACAGTGCAATTCTCAAGAGCTCTTAATCTGCTATTATGGGGGAACGTGAAAATATATGCATGTAGAATACACAAATAAATGTTCTATGCATAATAATGAAGACCAAGTAATATTTTTTCCTTCAAGCATAGTATTGCTGAAATATTTGTGGATGGAGTTAAGACTTTTATTTAAGATCTAAAAAGTTACAAGCCTGACAGGACAAAAAAGCAAAATTTCTTCAATAGATCCTAGAGAGATACAACCCTCTTCTCACGTGATACAACTCTGATGATTGTCAAGTCAGCTACGGACATGAAGAACAAGAAGTTTTTAATTATTAAAATATACCTTCATGAGGCCTGTAATGCTTTCACTCTTTTGTTTTAGCTGGTTTTATATTATTTAGTTTTGCTTGAATTTATTGTGTGTGAATGTATGAACAACCATTTGGAAGAAAACAAGAGACACTAGGGAAGCCATTGTTAATTTCCTGTCATGTTTTGAAGACCTGTATTGCTTGCATTGTTCTGTTCTGATCCGCTTTGTTGTGTTACTCTGTTTTGTTTTGATTCTCTTTAAAATAAAAAATAAATAAAAATACATACTTCATGAAAAAGTGGATTTATTAAAAGTGCTTTAAATTTAAATATTAGGAAGTTCTAAAATACTATGAAACTGCTAACTGCAGTACTTTTATTGTTTTTTGTTTGTTTGTCTGTATTTTTGAGACAGGGTCTCACTTTGCAATTCAGGCTAGCCTTAAACTCTCTTACGTAGCCCAGGCTGGCCTTGAACTCACGGTGATCCTCCTGCCTCAGCCTCCCAAGTGCTGGGATTACAGGCGTGTGCCACCAGGCCCAGCTGCCAAACAAGTTTCAATATAAAAAGAGATGGAAACTGAAAACATTAAAGTATAAAGTACAGCCAGGGATCTTCTAGCTCAGTGGCCTACACGCCTGCCTGGCAAGTACAAGGTTGTGAGTTCAATCCCTGGTGCCGCAAAAAAAAAATAAATAAAAAATAAAGTATAAAGTACAGTTTATGCCAGCCATATTTTTGTACCTGTTTTTCCTCTCCTAATTTTTGACAGTATTCAGAAACATGACTTTTGGAATTTGCCTTTTCAGAACACATATAGCCATTTTTAAAAACTGTAACTGCTACATTTCAGCTAGGTCATCCAGCTGTTTCTGTCATGGATGGCTTGTGAGATCTGCACTAATATGAATCTGAATTTCTCCAAAGACCTAAGGAAAGGGTTGGGTGGCCAAAAGGAGAATTTCACATCCATGTGTCAAACACTGTACATGTCTGACCCCAAAACCAGTGAAGGAGTCCCCATTTCCACACCAGTCATTACACGGGTAGATGTACGGTATGTGTAAATCTATTCATCGTCCACTTTTCATTAACTTTAAATGGCTAAGAAAGGTAAATCACCACTTACAGTTTTTTTGAAGGAAGACTTTATCCAGCGATTATTTACTACGTCCTGTATGGACATGGGTGGGTTTTCTAAATCTTCAAATGAATCCATTAATATAAAGTCCAGAACGACATCATAAAAATTTAGATTTTTCACCTGCATTAAATTGTGAATTAGAAACAAATTATTATTATAGAAAGCATAAATAAAATCTGAGCCGGGACTTCACACTGTGTATCAGTAGGGGTTTCTGTTGTTAAATCAGATTATATAGTAATAAAAAGACAAGACGGGAGGTGCAGCTCCGTGGGAAGGCCCGCAGCCCCAGGCAAGGTGGCGGAAGAGAAGCATCCTCTGCTTCGTCGTCGTCGGAAACGAGCATCTGTGTTGTGAGCGTGAGAAAGCGCTCAGGGATCAAGGGCCAGCGGCAGAAAGCTAGCAAGTACGGAGACAGCCGGGAAGGCCGAGCGGCAGGGCCGGCCCCCAGCCGAGCAGCCGCCCGGAGCCGGGTGGGGGCTTTCTCTGGAGACCCCTGCTGCAGCGAGGCCCTGGAGAGAACATGCCCTCGCCGCCAGCTCCTGAGCAGCGCAACAGCAGCCGCCCGGAGGCGGGTTTACCGTCGTCGGAGACACAGCCGGGCCACGTCTGGGTCCCAGGGACACTGTCGCAGGAGAGGGCCACCTGAGGCCGCGAGGAAGGGGGAGGGTCTGTCGGAGACCCTGGGAAGTCCCAGCAGTGGGCGCCTGGGCCCCCTCCCGCTGGGGACCTGCTCTGCGGGGTCACCTGCCACACCCTGGAGGTGGCTGCCAGGCACCCCGACTCCCACTCCAGGACTCGGGCAGGAGGGTGCCGCACAGAAAAGGCGCTCACTGGCTCACGGGCAGGAGTCTCGGAATCTTTTTTCATTTTCATTCTTTTCTCTATTTTTTTCTCTTTTCTTTATTTGTATTTACTTTGTTATTCTTTTCTCCTTTCTCGTCTTCCTTTTCTTTTGTATAATCTCACTTCTTCCATTTCTTCCTTTTCCCACCCCTTCCACATTTCATTATTACCGCTTTTAAGTTTCACTCGCGCACAGCCTTTTGCTTTATATTATCACGGCCATTTCTTTCCCGTGTTAATGGCCGCATAGCTGCTGCTTTTAACTGGCCATCACCGTATGCCCGTAGCTAGTTTGTCTGGGTGGGGACTGAGCCCTCCGGAGAAGGCTGGTCACTAACAAGCAGCTCTGCTCACAGTGGAGGAGGGATCCGCCTGAGAGAGGCACAAACCCAACACAGAAACAGGAGCATGGAACGCAAGGCAAGGGACTCCCCCAAAGCCCAGACTTGTCAGTAACCGAGGGCAAAGACTTCACAACAGATGACATTCCAGACAAAGAATCCAAAACTGACTGATGGCTTCAAATAGGATATATATAAACAGGTCGATAAATTAAAGGTGGCAATGAAAAATGGAAAATTTCAATAAAGAGTAAGACCGTCTAAAGAAGAACCAAACAGGAATTTTGGAAAGGAAAGGCTCAATAAGTCAAATTAAGAACTCAGTGGAGCTGGGGATGTAGCTCAGTGGTGTGAGCGCCTGCCTGGCAAGCGCGAGGTCACAAATTCAATCCCAGGTGCCACAAAAAAAAGAACTCGGTGGACAGCCTCACCAAGGGACTAGGTCAACAGCAAACAGAATGCTGAGCTTGCAGACACAGAGCGTAATAAAGAAAAAGATGAGCCGGGCCTGGTGGCGCATGCCGGGAATTCCAGCACTCGGGAGGCTGAGACGGGAGGATCGTTGTGAGTTCGAGACCAGCCTGGGCTACAAAGTAAGCTCAAGGCCAGCCTGAACGGCATAGTGAGACCCTGTCTCAAAAAGACAAGGGGCGGGGATTCAGCTCAATGGCCTAAGCGCCTGCCTGGCAAGCGCGAGGTCGAGAGTTCGATCCCCAGTGTTGAAAAGAAAAGAAAAGAAAAGAAAAGAAAAGAAAAGAAAAGAAAAGAAAAGAAAAGAAAAGGAAAGGAAAAAGAAAAAGATGTCAGAGGAACAGAATGCCTAAGAACTCTGGGACGCTGTTAAAAGACCAAACCTATGACATTTTGATGTAGAAGACAGTGGTGAGGTATAGACTATAAAGGCGCAGAAAACCTACTCAGTCAGAGACAGGGGTTCGGCTCAGGGTTAAAGCACCTGTGTAGCACTGTGAGGGCCAGGGTGCAATTCTTAGCAAAGGGGAGCCGGGGATTTAGCTCAGCGGCCCAAACACCTGCCTGGCAAGCACAAGGTCATGAGCTGGATCCCCAGTAACAAAATAAAAAAGAAAAAGAAAAAGAAAAAGAAAAAGAAAAAATTCTTAGCAAAGGAAAGAGGGAGGGGGAACATAGGGAAGGAGGGATGGGAAACCAGGAGGAGCAGGAGGAAGAGGAGAGGAGAGGAGGAAGGGAAGAAGGATAGACGGATGGACGAAAGGACGGACGGACGGACGGACGGATGGATGGATGGATGGATGGATGGATGGATTCAGTGAAATAATACCAGGAAACTTCCCTGTATCTTTGGCAAAGATACAGACGTCCAGGTACAGGAGGCATTTAGAACCTCAAACAGGCATGACCAGAAAAAACACTCCCCACACTACGTTATAGTTAAAATGTCAAGAGTACAGAATAAGGAAAGAGTACTGAAAACTCCAAGAGAGCAACAGCAAATCACTTGTAACAGGGTACCTCTCAGAATAACTGCAGATCCCGCTGCAGAAACTCTAAACAGACAAGAGTGCATGCATGGAATAATGAATTTTTTTTTGTCTTTTTTTGGAGACAGGGTTTCATTATGCACTTCAGGTTGGCCTTGAGTTCACTTTGTAGCCCAGGCTGGTCTCGAATTTGCAATGATCCTCCTGCCTCAGCCTCCTGAGTGCTGGGATTACAGGCGTGCACCACCACACCTGGCTGAAATAATGAATTTTAAGCCCTGAAAGAAAATAACTGCCAAGACAGATTCCTATGTCCAGTAAATCTATCCTTCCTATCAAGAAATAAACACATTCTGAATAAGCAAGCAAGAGATTCATAACTGTTAAGCCAGCACTGCAGAAGATGCTTAGAAGAATTCTACACACAGAAGAGGAAGAGTAGATAAGCAAATGAAAATTAGAAAAGAATTAAAAATTAGAAAAACAACAACATGAAAGGAATTAGTACTATCTTTTTACTTTGAATGTAAATGGTTTTAATTTCCCAATTGAAAACATAGACTGGCAGACTGGATAAGTGAGATCCATTTGACCTTTAGCACCACAAAAACCAAAAAACAAAACGAACAAACAAAAAAAGACCCAGCCCTTTTCAGTTTGCAAGAAGCACACCTCGCCAGCACAAACATGCAGACTGAAAGCAAATGGATGCAAAACAATACTCCACGCAAATGGAATCTGAAAGCAAGCGGGAATGACTGAAGCAATCCACTAAGATATAAAAATTATAAATATATATATATATATATATATATATATATATATATATATATGTACTGGGCGCTGCAAGTTCACAAAACAAAGACTACTTGACACATACCCAATGCAATGATAGTGAGCGGCTTCAATACTTCAGTACTCCACCGTTATAGACAGACAGCTCACCCAAAGAAAAACCAACAGTCACATCAGAGGTAAACCACACCATGCATCAAATGGATTTAATAGGCGTCCACATAAGGTTCCATTTGACAACTGCAGAATGAGAAAGAAATCAGGAAAACAATGCCATTTGTGACAGTTTAAACAAAACAAAACTCAGGAATCAACCTAACCAAGGAAGTGAAAGACCTCTACAGTGAAAACTACAGAACACTGAAGAAAGAAATTGAAGAAGACACTAAAAGATAAAAGACTGCTTATATTCATGGATCAGCAGAATTTATGTTGTTAAAATAGCAAGTTACAGACAGATTCAATGCAATCCCCATTAAAAAAATGACATTTTTCAAAGAACTAGAAAAACAATCCCAAAATTCATATGGAAACACTAAAGACCTAGACTAGCCAAAGAAATCCTGAACAAAAGGAACACTCCTGGAAGTATCACAATACCCAGCTCCAAAATGTACTATGAACCCACAGCAAAAAAACAAAAAACAAACCAGTTTGGTATTGGCAGAAAAACAGGCACAGAGATAAGTGGAATGGACAGAGGACACGGAAACCAACGGAGCTACATCATCTGATTCTCGGCAAAGGAGCCAAAAACACACATTTGAAAAAAGCCTCTTTAATAAATGGTGCCAGGAAGCCGGGCGTGGTGGCACGCGTCTGTAATCCCAGCACTCAGGAGGCTGAGGCAGGAGGATCGCTAGGAGTTCAAGACCAGCCTGGGCTACAATGTGAGCGCAGGCCAGCCTGAACGGCATAGTGAGACCCTGACTTAAAAAGACAAAAAAAAAAAAAAATGGTGCCAGGAAAACTGGGTACTCATATGTAGAAGATCTAAACCAGAGCCTCCTCACCTCACACAAAAATCAAATCCAAACTGATCAAAGGCTTTAAAGACCTGAAACTTTGAAACTGCCAGAAGAAACCATGGGGAAACATCTGAGGGCACAGCTACAGTCAAAGACTTCCCGACAGCTCAGGGGACAAGAGCAAGGATGAACAGATGGGCGGCCCTAGATCAAATGAGAAACCTTCTGAACAAAAAGGACACAATCAAGAGTAGAGAGACAGCCTACAGAACGGGAGAAAATTTTTGCCAGGTACTCTTCTGACAGAGGATTAATGTCTAGAATATAGAAGGAACTAAAAAAAGAAAAAAAAAAAACTCGCTCAGTAAATGGGCACATGAGAGAAACAGGCGCCTCTCAAAGGAAGAAGAAATGGCCAATTCAGTATATGAAAAATGTTCTAACACTTTTAGCCACTGGGGAAATGCAAATCAAAACCACATTGAGATTTCACCTCACCATGGTCAGCACAGCTATCAAGAGCGCACACATACGCTAACTGCTGGCGAGGACGCAGGGAACAGGACCCTTTATGCGCGTCCAGTCGTGGTGGGAATGCAGATTAGTACAGACATCGGTAGAGAGGTTCCTGGGAAAACCAAAACCAGAGCTGCCACAGGGTCCAGCCACAGGGCTCTTGGTCCACACGAAGGGATCCGGGCCAGCGTACTGCGGGTCACCTGAGCAACCGTGTTTACTGCAGCGCAACTCGCAGGCAGCAGCCTAGGTGCCCGTCAATGGACATGGAAACTGTGGTGCGCACACGCGAGGGTGCAGTATTATTCCCCCATAAAGTAAGCAAAATTACACCAACTGCCAAAAATGGACGGAACTGGAGAGCATCATGTCAAGCAAAATAAGCCAGAGGCGGACAAGTACTGTATGTTCTTATAATGGCAGAGTCCAGAAGACAGCATGAGAGGAAAAAAGACTGTCACTAGCCCCGAGAAGCGAAGGGTGAGGGCTAAGCGAGGCGACAGCGTGCACGCCAGGAGACCAGCACTTTGCAGGTCCCCCTGCACCACGCAGAGGGAGATCAGGCGAGCCAGGCGCAGGCAGGGAGCGGGGCCGAAAGACACCAAAGGCAACAGCTACTTAGGCCAAAAGAGGAGGTGGGGTGAGGGAAAGCCAAGGAAATTAAGATATTTAGGAGGGGAACTTACAAAGCTTGTTGATGACTATGAAAAAGCGGCTGAGGACAGGGAAAGGTCAGGGTGAGCCTCAGCTCCTGGCTGCTCCACAGGGCAGGACCCAGAATGGCGCACTCTCCTCGCCTCTCCCTGTGGCCCCCTCACCTTGCTCCTCCCACCTGAGCCCCAGCCCAGGTCCCAGCTGCAGGAAGGGGTGGGACCCAAGCTTCAGGGTGCAGCTGCACCCCGCTTCCGGAGCACAGTGGGGAAATGCATCCACGCACACGGGAACTACACGGTAGCCGTGTGTACGTACATTCATAACCACCCAGAATTCGCACTGAAGGCTCTGATCCGAGCCTCACTGTTCCTGCCCTCACTGACAGATCCTGGCTTTCATGTTTCTGGGTAAATTTCCTTGTCTGGTTCTGTGTAGGGAACCAACCCCGCAGCTCCACTGAGCTGCTGCTGCCCCCGCCCAGGACAGCGTCCCAGCTGCCAACCGACTGACTTCTACATGGAATGAGGAAGGGCAGGGAGGAGGGCGGCAGAAGTGAACACAGGGAAGGAAGGATTTTTAAAGATATTTGTAATGATTCACCACTGGGGATCGAACTCACAACCTCACACTTGCCAGGCAGGCGCTTAGGCCACTGAGCTAAATCCCCAGCCCCATTCACTTAATGTAAAAAAGCCAAGGTTCTACTGTTTGTGACAGTCAAAAGACTGCTGCCTTACTTTCAATATGAATGGTTTTGTTTTTTGTCTTTTGTCTTTTGAGACAGGGTCTCACTGTGTAGCCCAGGCTAACCCTGAACTCATAGCAATCCTCCTGCCTCAGCCTCCCAAGCGCTGGGATTACAGGCCTGCACCACCACATTCAGTTCATAATTTCTTTTACTGTCCTCTAGCAAAAACAAAGAAACAGTGACCTCAACTCATGTAACTGTGTGTAAACAACGAAGGGGAATAAACATTATAAAACATCAGAATTACCCCTACAGCAGCAAGTTCCATCTCAGTCCTATCCCAGTGATCGGTCTGCTCTAAAAAATACATCATTTCATCAAAAACGTCTTCAAACTTCTTTGGACTCTGCAGAAGAAAACATTTTCAGTCTAAACTCAACTTTATAAAAAGGCTGAAGCCTACAGTAAATAAGTTTTTCTCTAAGTATGTTTGCTGGATTGTACTGTCTCAGGTAAGTGATCGGAATACATTTTCAACGCATGCCACATTTATTTCATTTACCCTTTTGCTGTTCCAACATACTGCAGAAGTCAACAATGAGAACATTAGTAAAGGTCACAGCAAATCATTTATGATCAAATACGTATGCCCGAGCTGGTCCGTGGTTACAGCACTTGCTGCCGGTCCTTCTGCTGCCCCCTCGGAGGACCCTACTCCTGTCCCTGGCTTTCATCTGTGAAGTGAAAGCCAAGAAAGTCCTGTAGGATCTTTGGTGGGAATTGCAAGTCATTGCGATACCCTTACACTCATTTCCTGCTTTACAGTTTAAGCTGCTTTGCCATTTATCGCTGCGCTCATCACCCCAGCAATCATCTGAAACAGGACAACACAGATTCTACCATACGAACGAGAGAACTGAGGCTGAAAGGGGCTGGGTTGGAAAAGAGGTGCAGAAATAGCTCAGGAAAGACCTGTTTTGTTCTCGTCATCTGGACAAATCTTACATAAAGTAAAGTGGGTCCCCACAGCCCGAATCAAGCTCTTGTCATTCTTTCTGTCTCCATCATCCCATGAAGAGGAGCAAGGGGCAGCTCAGTTTGTGTCCTCATCCCCTTCTGGGACAAGATTCAGGAAGGTAACGGTGATGGTAACAGTGGCGTTACAGTAACAGATGTTCTAGGGATGGAGTCTCACCATGATAGACACAGATTTCATGGCAAACTGAGTAATTTATGAGAAGCAACTTGCTCAAAAGGCTGTGGACTTTATACACAGAAAATAAATAAACCTAAGAAATCAATGCTCGTTGGATTATTTTTAATATGTGAACCTTTGTAGCCATTTACACACATATTCTCAACTATTAAAAATTTAATGTATTTCAGCCTTCAGTTAAACCAAAACAGTAATAAAAGACTTAACTAACAAAACAAGTTTACCTTTTGTGCTTTGACAATTAAAGCTGATAAAATTTTCCTTCCACTCTCAGCCAAGAATATCCTGTTGGATGTTTCTGAAAAAATTACCTGAAAAAAAAAAAGGCATTCCCAAGAAAAGTGAAAAAGGTAGAGTGCGTCTCAGCGGCTAGCCAACTTTACAGCACACCGACCCAGAAACCTCTAGCACCCCGCACTGCATTGGCAGTACGCCAACGGCTGGAGCTCAGAGAAAGCACAAGCTCACCAAAGTACAGAGCGCTCTTCAAATGTGTAAGAAGAAATATTAAAAGGGGGTGAATTTGAATTTAACTCTGCTTAACATAGTTAAAAGCTTAAATAAATTTTATATAGCAGCAAAACATACAACACAGACATTTATTTATTTGGGTTTTGTTTTGTTTTTTTGCGGCACCAGGGGATCGAACTCACAACCTCACACTCACCAGGCAGGCGCTTAAGCTGCTAAGCTAAATCCCCGGCCCTTGTCTTTTTGAGACAGGGTCTCCTATGCTGTTCAGGCTGGCCTGGAGCTCACTTTGTAGCACAGGCTGGGCTCGAACTCACAACGATTCTCCTGTCTCAGCCTCCCAAGTGCTGGGATTACAGGCGTGCACCACGAGGCCCAGCTATTTAGGTTTTTTGGAGACAAGGTCTCACTATGTAGTCTAGGCCAGCCTTTAACTCACTATGTAGCCCAGGCTGGCCTCAAACTCGTGGTAATCCTCCTGCCTCAGCCTCCTAAATGCTGGGATTACAAAAGTGCACCACTATACCCAGCTTATTTATATCTTTTCAAAGGAAATCAATAACTATCAATGTTTCAAATTTTAAAAAGCTAAAATACACACTAATTAATAACAAGATTTTGAAGCAGCCATTTTTTGTACACCTGCAACATCAAGACATCCTGTGCTGACCAAGTGTGGCGGCCCTGGGAAGCCATGGGAGAGGACAGCGGCAAGCAGAGACGAAGGAGCAGGCGGGCGGCCTACGCAGGCTCCGCAGCAGCTCAGAGCAGAGGGAGGTGGAGAGCTAAGCCCCGGCCTGGGCCTGCGCGGGCTCCCAGCAGAACAGACAGTGGAGGTGAGCGGCACAAGGCCACTGCGGGAAGATACCTGAAAGGCCTGTCGCACACAGTGCAGCTTGGCGAGGAAGTCGCTGTCTCCGAGGCATTCCAGCACTTCGGTTCTGTGTGATGAATGGAAGACAAGGGTTAACCTTCACTCGAGACCCAGCCTACTATGAACCTGGACTCACACAGGCTTTGTCCCAGGACCTTAATATAAAACACACGTCTTTAGCTGGGCGTAGTGGCACACGCCTGTAATCCCAGCACTCGGGAGGCTGAGACAGGAGGATCCTGGTGAGTTCGAGACCAGCCTGAGCTACAAAATGAGCACAAGGCCAGCCTGAATGGCATAGTGAGACCCCATCGCTCAAAAAGACAAGGGCCGGGGATCTAGCTCAGTGGCCTAAGTGCCTGCCTGGCAAGTGCGAGGTCGTGAGTTCAATCCCCGGTGCCAAAAAAAAAAATGTGTTTTCCGTACTCACGGGATATGTAAAAATGGCTTTTCTTTTGTACTTGGACCAAATCTGTATTTTTCCCTATGCTTAGGAACACAGTTCAGTGACCATCACACAGACACAGCAAGGGCACCCTCGTACCTTTCATAAACATAACCAAAGCCAGCACTTACCTGAGGACTCTCGAGTGAACTCTCCCTTCTTCAACCAAATGCATGGCTTCTTCATAAAAGGGGCAGCGGCAGAAAGACTCCAGGCTGTAGGTCTGCTGTGCTTCTCTGTGCTCTGCGAGCTAAGAGCGCAGCAAGTTAGCACAGAGACTATAACGGCATCTCCCCATTATCACGATGCACGAATTCCACAAAACCAGAAAAATCACTCATTACTTTTTGGTCTTTTTGAGTTTTTCACTCCGTAGTTCAGGCTGGCTTTGGACTCACTTTGTAGCCCAGGCTGGCCTCAAACTCACAACAATCCTCCTGCCTCAGCTTCCCAAGTGCTAGGATTATAGGTGTGCACCACCACACTGGCCTCATTACCATTTTAGGGCTTAAAAAAAACCCTAATTTCTTTTTTTCCTAATTTCATTTTATTTTAGAATCCACTGGTTAAAAGAAAAGAACTTTATAACAAGCTTAGTTCATTTCTAATCCAGCTACTTAAATCCAGAGAGTGCAAAACAGCAGTACGTTACTGCTCACCAGGAGGGATAACTAAAGAGGAAGCAGGAGGGAGGGTGGGACACTCAAGGAGCACTCAGCAGTGCGAACTCAAGGGCAAGCTGTCCACTGAAACATGAAAATCAGCTCAATTTAGCTACTCCTTGGGGTTTTGTTTTGATTTGTTTTTTGAGATGGCATCTCACTGTGTGATTCAGGCTGGACTTAAACTCACTATGTAGCCCAGGCTGGCCTTGAACTCACATCGATCCTCCTGCCTCAGCCTACCAAGTGCTGGGATTACAGGTGCGCACCACTACACCTCGCTAGAATTCCAGTCCTCTAACAGCATGTTAAAAACAACTGTGAACACTGTATTTTGTTTAGTAGCCAGCTAAACAAAAAGCCTCTGGAGTAACTTTATTCTTTAATATCAAAATTATCTATTTAATGGCACACTATAATTTTGAATAATAGTTTTATGAAGATATTCACATACCATAAAATCCACCCTTTTGAAATATACAGCTCAGTGGTTTTTTGTACGGTCAGAGCTGTTGCTAATTCCAGAACATTTTTATCATTTCTCTAAGACAGCCCCAGCCATTAGCGGTCACCCCAAGTTCACTCTTTTCCCCAATTCCTGGAAACCACTATCTATCTCCTTGCAGGTCCTCTGGAGCTCCCTGCAGTGGAAACTTCGTGTGCATGGAGGGAATCACTGGGTGGCCTCGGTGTTTGGCATCTTTCACTCAGCAAACATTTTCTAGGCTCCTCCGTGCCACAGCACACACCCGAGTGCTTCACTCCCATCCAGAGCCGAGTAAAATTCCAGTGAGGGGCAGGGGGGGAACCGCAACTGCGGGGCTCCGGGCTGGCGTAACTATGGCTGTGACGAACATTTGCGTGCAAGTTCTGCAGACACGGGTTTCCCACCCTTCTGGCATCGACCTAGAACAGCAGGGTCGGATGGTGACTCTGTTTTACATTTTGAGGAGCAGCCTGACTGTTTTTGCAAAGTGGCTGCCTGTTTTCCCACCCGACCAGTGCAGGATGAGCATTCAAAATTTTACACGTTGTCAATAACAACTGTTATTGTCCATCTTTTGTTTCTCACTGCTTTTGTTTCTTCTTCAGTGTTAGAGATTGAACCCAGCTACAACCCAAGTGCTTTTTATTTCCAGGCAGGATCTTGCTGTGTGGCCCTGGCTGATGTCAAGTCTGTACTCCTCCTGCCTCAGCTCCTGAGTGCTAGGATTACAGATTATATTATAAATGTATTTTTCTTTCTTAGTACAAGGGGTTGAAACCAGGGCCTTAACACATGTAAAGCAAATAGTCACACTGAACTACATCACCAGCCCCCATGTGTTGATTATAGTTACCCTAGTGGATGCGAACTGAAGGTTTTTCATGTTATTGGCCATTTGTATACTTTCTTTTGAGAAATGTCTATTCAGACCCTTTGGCCATTTTTAAGTTGAGATATTTGTCCACTGAGGTGTAAGAGTTTTAATATAGCCTACATACAAACCCCCCATTAGAGATACAATTGAAAAATATTTTCTCCCATTCTGCATTTTCTTTTTTTAAAGGTAGGATCCCACCATTTAGTTCAAGCTCACTTTAAACTTGCTACCTAGGCCAGGCTGGTCTCAAACTTGCAATCTTCCTGCCTCGGCCTCCTGGGCAGATGGGATTACAAGTGTGCGCCACCATGCTCGGCTAAGTTTTCAGTTTTCATAAAGTCTAATTCATTTTATTTTTTTAGACCCTAACATTCACTTCTTGCTGCCAGCCACAGGTGAGAAAAGGGACCCCCGAGGTACTTGGGCACACGCACAGCGCGTACGTGCACGTGGCCTTCTGGATCCCCGGGAATGTGTCAGAGCTTTCCCAGGGAACACTTTACTGTCCCGTTTCACTTCCGAGTTTTGGATGAGCCTCCTCTCTGCACCTCCAGGCCTCATCCGGTCAGGCAGCTTTGGTGGTAAACGTTGGACACTGGCTGTTCTCAGGAAAGGCGCGAGGGATGGAACTTTGCACACAGATGGAGCCCTGCTCAGGTCATCTGAAATGAACCCTAAGAAAGGAGCTTTGCGACAGCCACCACACAGGCCGGACAGTGACAATGTCCCAGAGATGGCACTTGGACGCACCGGTGCCATCCAGTTCCTCCCGGGGTGCCAGGCTGCACAGCTGACAACTGCAGAGCGAGGGTGAGCGGAGCAAGCTCACTGCTTGGACAGAGATCTTGCCATGTTTCTTCGGTAAATGCTCTTTGAAGCTTCGCAAGTCTCTCCTGTTTCAGAGCTCTGAAAATTCTGATCTGAAGCATTTTTGCCAGTGTTCCCCTTGCGTTATGAAGGAAACCTCTGGACTTGCTTTTTAAACTGTGCTGGGGACAGAACCCAGGGCCTTGCCTGTGCAAGGTAAGTGCTCAACCACTGAGCTGCACCCAGCTCCTGTGTTATGGTTTGAGTCTGGATGTCCCCCCAAAGCTTCTAGCGTCTGTGACTGATTCATGGTCCAATGCTGGGATTATAGTGTGAGTGCTACACCCACCCTAGGGTGAGTGGTCTACACACAAAACAAGGGACAGGAGTCCTTGCGCGCTCCTCCCCTTTAGCTCTTGCTGCTTTTGCTGTCTTCCACAGCCATGAACTGTTGCCCTCTGCCATAAGCCACCCTGCCTTGGAACCAGCTGATTATGGACCGAAACCTCCACAAACTGTGAGCGAAATAAACCTTTCCTTCCTTAATGTTGAGCATCGGGTATTTTGTCTCAGTAACGAGAGAAAAGTAACCGAAACATCCTGCAAAGGCCAGAAGTATCTCTCTGGCTCTAGCTCCCGCACATCCCTCCAGCCATGCTGTGCTTCTCGCTCAGTGTGACTACAGGGCCGGAAGTAGTCCCCGGGGAAGAAGTAGACATTCACCACAGCAGGAAACTTGTCTCAAGTTCCACAGCTAAATGGTACATTTAACCTAGGCATCTAATTCCAGAATTTATACTGTCAAGCACCAAACGAGGTGTTTCTGCCAGTCTTATCTAAAGAGCACAGAATAAGAGGTCTCAGCACCAGCGAGTGTCAGGGTGATGTAAATATGCAGATGAGGCCACAGGTTCAAAGCAAAGTGTACGGAGATGACAGCATCTGACGAGGTGCATTCTCCACGTTAAGGAATATTTCCCCTCACGTTTTTGTTTTGTTTTGTTAGTTTGTTTTGTTTTGTTTTGGTATCAGGGACTGAACTCACAACCTCACACTTGTCAGGCAAGCACTGCTGCTGAGCTGTATCCCCAGCCCCTTCCCCTCACATTTTAAGGAAATACATTATGCCCAAGGCAAAGTTTTTTGAAGTCTAAAAAAGAAATCTACCAGTTCAAAAAAAAAAAAAAAACTCAGACTAGAAAGCCTTTATCTGGGCCAGGGATTTAGCTCAGTGGTGTAAGCACCTGCCTGGCAAGCATAAGGTCATGAGTTCGCTCACTGGTGCCGTGAAAAAAAAAAAAAAGAAAGTCTTTATTAATAGTTTTACAGTTTCTACCATCATCAAAACAAGTAGGTTCCATATCCCTAACTAATAGGGAAAAATATGAGGAAGGCAAGTGGAACCCCAATTAAACTCTTTATATAAAATAACTTCTGCCAGTCATGGTGGTGCACACCTGTAATCCTAGCATTTGGGAGACCAAGGTAGGAGGATCACCGTGAGTTCGAGGCCAGCCTGGGCTACATAAGCAAGTTCAAGGCGAGCCTGCACTACATGGTGAGACCTTGTGTATAAAATAAAATAACTTTACTAAGTGAACAAATCCAGAAATGAAGAGACTCCAGGCTCAAATCTTGATTTAATGGTTGATTCTGCTTATTTGCTGCTTGGGTTGAAGTTATGACTTGAATAAGCCTTCTCAAGCAGGTTTGCGGCTGTGGAAATGTATCACACAGAAGATCTGTACTTCCAAGCAGGAGCATAAACTCTTAAAAGATAATGGTAACTGAAATTTATTTTAATCATTAATCTTAACATTTTTATAGCAAAATTACTAAAGTGTTGGTTTAAATTCTCACTTTATAATATATTTTATAGGAAGAATTTTTCGATAAAATTCTCAGATATGTTTTAAAAGGTTTCAGAAAAGATTAACAACTAGAGCTTAGATGGTACTTTGGGTGCACAAGTCAATAATACGGTTTATGCCAGGCATGGTGGCACAAGCCTGTAGTCCCAGCACTTGGGAGGCTGAGGTAGGAGGATCTCCATGAGTTCAAGGCCAACCTGGGCTACATATAATGAATTCAAGGCCAGCCTGGACTACATAGGGAGACCCTATCTCCTAAAGAAAAAAAAAAAAAAAAAAAACAATGCCAGAAATAGAGTGATGCAAGTTACCATAAAAAAGAGTTCTTTTTTTCACTAATTGAAACTTGACGTTTCCTATATTTCTAAATTATTTTCCCCCAAAGGGTAGATACAGATAGATAGATAGATAGATTGATAGATAAGAGAGATATATAAATAGATATAGATATATTTAATATTTGCAATGCTGGATAAAACCCAGGGCTTCATGCATGCTAGGCAAGTGCTCTACCATTAAGCTTCATTTCCAGCTCTCCAAGCTTCGCTGATACTCTTGGAAACAAAAATACAACTACAACAATACTGTATTAGTTTACACCAAAACATCAGCCTACCTTATTAGTTCTCTCCCATATTTCACAAATACCATAAAAATGATTCCAGAAGAAATCAAGCAACTCAGTAACAACAGTTACAGTAAAAATGAAACAAGACAGATAAAGCAAGCAATGAAAGCAGTGTTTTCTGGCTAGGAGATTTAAACATCCTAATACTTTTCTTGCCTCTATGAGACAGACTCAAGAAAGAACAGGCCTCATCTTCCTTGGCATCTGATGATTTTGCTGAGTGAGAAGTAACACTTTTCCTTAATCCATCAGTCCAGGCCTCTAAACAGCACCGAATGAAATAATGTTGAAGTCCCAATTTTTTTTTTTTTTTTGAGATAGGATCTTGCTGTGTAGTCCAGGCTGGCTTTGAATTCATGGTGATCCTCCTGCCTCAGCCTCCAGCGTGCTGAGATTACAGGTGTGTGCCATCATGCCAGGCCCAAAATGATTTTAATAGGCTATGTTCCATGTTAATATGGGTTACTTTTCACATGTGTACATTTTCCTTTCAAATCAGCCACCTAAAATTTACAAATAGGATTTACAGCTAAAGAAAGAAGGAAGAAAAACAAAAAAAAGCAGGCTGTTATCCTGCCTTTCTAACTCACTAACAGGAAAGAAATGAAAATGGGAAGGAGCTTTCACAGTCACTTTTCCCTCCTGGTGCCGCCCACACCCGCCCACACTGACCACCAGCCTGTGTAAGCAGGTGGACACAGTGCAAAGGGTGGGAAGAGTTTTGGAAGACGGGCCATAAGCAGTCACCACTGCCACTGTGCTGTCCCTTGGCCACTCCTTCCGGGGAAGCCAGTGCCACATGGGGCTGACACTCAGCAGGGCTGGAGGAGATGGGAGACAGGTCTGCAGCCAGGGCAGGGCTGGATGCTCGTGTCAGTGAGTCATGGAAGACAGGCCGTAAGCAGTCACCACTGCAGACCCTCCAGCCCCAGGTAAACTGCCGCACTTTCACAGAAGAGACACTGTATCTCCTTTTCAGATGAGGATCATTCTTTGGCTTTGCACATGCGGGATGCATTCTACCAGAGTTATATCCGGGCCCCCACCCCCACTCCCACCCCAAGTATTTTGTTGTTTTTTCAGACAGGCTCTTGTGTGGAGTGCAGGCTGGCCTCCAACTCACAGCGATCCCCCTGCCTCAGCCTCCCGAGTGCTGGAATTAGGGGTGTGGGCCACCACACCAAGTAGCCCCAAAATATTTTATTAAAAATAAGTATGAAAAACTAGAGCTGTGCAGTTTTATGTATATTGTTTTTTCATACTGAGAAAAATGCAAAGGGAACAGAAATTCTTCTCTATCAAAACCACTTGACAATATTAAATGGTAAAAGGAAGAAGAAACAGCTTTCCAGTAGAAGAGATTAATTGCTAATTGCACATTAGCAAATTTATGCTTAGTTCTTTCTTCGACCCACACCTTACCTATCACATTTTACTCTTTTTTATAAAATTACATGCATATGCTCCACATAAAAATTTTTTATATCAACATGTGTTCCCATGTCATTAAAAATTATTAAAAACACATTTATGGCTCTGTAATATCTCAAAGTACAGATGCGATAATTTGGCATTAAACTATTTTCAATTTTTTATTATTAAACTCCCACAATGAACATATAACTTTTGAATCAGATCACTTTTGCGGAACAAAGGTCTAGAAGGACGATCTGTGAACTAAAGAAGCTGAACGCTGAGGTCCTTCCCTCCCTGAAACTGCCGTGCATCCCAACAGCACTCTGTGCTTCTCCGTGGCCCGAGCAGTTGGCACTGCCCCTCCAGGGGAGGGGTTCACGCGACTCCCTCCTTACGGAGGCCACAGACTGTGCTGCACAGCCAGGAACACTCATCTGGGGACCCAGGCGCCTGCCGCACGCGCGAGCTAAACCGAGGCAGCGGGCCTCAGGGGCAGCATGATGCCAAACTGCTCTACGGCTTAAAGCGGAAGAGAAAGTCTCATCCGGAACAGACAGGTCCTACCTCGGCCGCTGAGGCAAAGGAGTCCGTTGACGCGACACTCAAGGTATCTCGGAGGCCAGTGTCATCCGCGCTTCCCTTCACCGTGATATCTGTATCTTTATCTTAAAAGTGAAAAAGGTAGCAAGTTCAGAAAGGGATTTTCCTTGTCTCTGCCACATTTCACTTCTACAGTTTGTGGCCCGCCTACCCCCATCTTTTTTTTTTTGCGGCACCAGGGATTGAACTCATGACCTTGCACTTGCCAGGCAGGCTCTTAGGCCACTAAGCCCTTGTCTTTTTGAGACAGGGTCTCACTATGCCGTTCAGGCTGGCCTTGAGCTCACTTTGTAGCCTAGGCTGGTCTCGAACTTAAGGATCCTCCTGTCTCAGCCTCCCGAGTGCTGGGATTATAGGCATGAGCCACCACGCCCAGCTGGTCTTACTTATTTAGAGCACAGAGATCTAAAGGGGAAGAGTTCCCATCGTGGGCTGCACCCCACGGCCTCTCCAGGCGCCTCCACAGCCTGATGCTGAAGCAGGCGGGCAGTGAAGGCGTCACTTTTAACACGAAAACAAGACGGAACTTAGGTTTGGATTAAAAGGGCTTTGGATGGGTCGTAACTCCAGTTAGATTATCTACCAGACAGAGCAAAATCAGCATATTCCAAAAGGAATTTACGTGTGCTCCAGAATTTAAGGCCTACTTTAAAAACTGCACACCCAGTCAGGCCTTACGTAATCCCAGCACTCTGGGACCCCAAGACAAGGAGACCAGGTTCCAGCCCAGCCTGAGCAATTTAGCAAGTCAGGGAGACCCTGTCTCAAAAAATAAAAAGGGCAGGGAAGCAGCACAGTGTCAGTCTTGAGTCCCACCAAAAAACAAAGCGAGACAAAATGCTGAACACTGAACAGGATGCGATCTAGGTCGTGCATATTTACCCTGCTTGAGGGCCAACTACAACTGCTCCAGTGACTTTAAAGGGCAGAAAAGCTTAAATAGCTGGGAAATGATTTACCTGGCCAAAGACAGGTGACCCATCAGCAATGTACAGCATCTGAATATAGGCATGAAAATCTTCACATACAATTATCAGGAATCTAATTGATGACAAATTTTCAGATACTACTGACTAACTATACTATGGCAAATATTTGATATATTTCAAAATTTATCACAAGTATAAGAAGCATAGAATGAAATATATGCAGCTTTTTCTTATTTTGATTCTCCATTGGAAATTTGTCAGATACTTTATCTTCTTTAAATAAAAACTTGAAATTGCCTTGGCTTTCATTTATCAAAACTTCTATTCCATCATTCTTCCATAAATAAAATTCACTACTTTTACCAGAAATCTCTCAAGTTCTCTGTCAGCCCCAAAGTACCAGAAAATATCACATCTGTGACTTGATAGGGAAATGTATCTTTTAGTTTATTTTAAATTCAAAAGTTATGCAACTGATTATATTCCAAGTTCTAAGACAAGCAGATAGAAAATAAGCAACAATTGGCACAAAATTTATTCCCACTAAGTATCAAAAATAATTGTACATGTGGCATATTTTTTCCTATTTTATTTTTGGTGACACAAGATTCTACATTTTAACTAGTTATTTATGTATTTTTATTTTATTTATTTATTTTTGAGACAGGGTCTCCCTACATAGTCTAGGCTGTCTTTGAACTCACTATGTAGCCCAGGCTGGCCTTGAACCCATGGTGATCCTCCTGCCTCAGCCTCCCAAGTGCTGGGATTACAGGCGTGTACCAACTATGTACCTCCTAAATTTATATTATAATTAATTTTGTATGAAGTTTGTTTGTTTGTTTGGTTTTTTGAGACGGTCTCCCTGTGTACTAGGCTGGCCTTGAACTCACGGCAATCTTGCCTCAGCCTCCTGAGTGCTGGCATTACACGCTTGTGTGACCACACCATCTCAATCTTTGCAAACTATAGTACCTAACTTTTCAGGTTAAAGTCCTAATCCAAAGCCAGACATGGTGGCACATGCTGCAGTCCCAGGAACACAGGAGGCAGAGTCCGAAAGGCCCCTTGAGCACAGGCATTTCAGCCAGCCCAGCAACACAGTGAAGTCCTCACCTGGAAGAGAAATCCTCCTGCCACTAAGTGACTGCTCGTGAGACAAAATGGTTGTACTCAAGTTAAATGATTCTATTTCGCAAATGCTGCGGAAATTTAGTTTTGCATCAAACCACAGAATAAAACAATATGACTATTTTATACTTACAAACAGCTATGAAACTGGTATCTTTGGATACTCAGTTATGGGCAAAAATTCTCATAGTTCTCTTTTCTATACATCTGAAATTTTTAACAAATATACACCACAAAATAAATAAAAATAAACACACACCTTGAGATCATTTTAAAAATTTAATCAGCATTTATAACTGTCAAAGCCTAATTTTCTTAATTTCCTAATTATTTTTCACTATTTATATTACCTGTGCAATTTTAACCTGTAAATTTTCATTTTGCTAAAGCACAATGTGCAAAGTGTAAAGTGGGACTAAATTTACAAGTTGATTAGCTCTCGGTTCCACTGGCCTCTTGCTATTTTTGGCATGGAACACAGTCATTTATCTTGTGTCACTTTACCTTTCAGACATTACCCTCGAGCTGCTAGAAGTCTGTTCCACTTCAATCAACAGTAACCAGTCATTCAATGTCATCCAGACCAGTTACAATGGTTGCATTTTATTTTTAAAAAGAACACAGATACACAATCTAACAAAGAAAAATGGCTCAATTCCAGAGGAACTAGAAAGATGTACTCATTAAATCCAACTTCATAAACCACAAACCATACCTCTTATTTCAGTAACTGTTATGATTCCTGGAATGGTAGCTTAATAATTATGAAGAGAAATAAAACATCTGTTTCTTACATAAGCCAATAAAAAGTATTTAAAAAAAATCTTGGGCAATATCCTAAACTAACTGCTTTCTGTGCATCCAATTGAAAATTTAAAATACGCTTTCCAAACAATATCAATCTTGGTTCCAATACTGAAAGACAGGAATAATGCAAATTTGAAAACCAAAGGCTTCATCTTAGTATTTTCACAAACTGCATACTAAATATTTCTTAGTGGAAAAAAATGCTCAAACTGGACTGAGATATCATTATGCACCTACCAAAATGGTTAAAATCAGAAAAAAATGGCTACTGTTCTTTTCAAAGACGTGGAGAGACGGAAACTCTCGACACTGGAAACACTGATTGGTAGAACCACCCTGGAAACTTTACTTCATCTACAAAGTTCAAGATTATGTTCTCCAAGGCCTAGCAATTGTACCCTTAGATATGTTCTACAGAAATGCGTGCGTAAGGGCCCAGGCTACAGCTTGGCAGCACAGTGCCTGCCTGGCAAGCACAAGGTCCTGAGTTCAAGTCCTGATACCAGAAAAAAAAAAAGTGCTTAATGCATGAGAATGTTCCCAACAGTACTGTTTAAAATAGCCCTAAATTGAAAAAACTAAAAACCACCATCATCTACCAGAGAACATACAAACTAAGTGCTACATTCATACAATGAAAAGTGGCACAGCTAGAACGAATCGCTGCCACTCGGCAACACGAGAGCAATAGGAGTCTCACAATATAGTCAGGGGAGCACCGGACACTTGACTTCATTGACACAAAGTTCAAACACAGGCAGACTAAACTACAACGACCTAGGTTCCGCGATTGTTGGTAAAATTCTGAAGAAAAGCTGGAAAACAATTGTGTGAGAATTAAGTTAACACAGGTGAAGATTCAGTGTGAGCAATTCAGACCAGTAAGAGGCAAATGTACCATTTAACAAACTATACTTTAAAGTAACCACTGTCTGAATATATAATACAGAAAACCTGTCGATCTGTGCACTGAAGCAACTCGGCTGGGGGACTACTTTTTTACTACTGAAAGCTAAATCAAGTAAGCTGAGGATACTGTTTGCTAAACCTGAAGTATACAGTGTATGTCCTTTAATGAGTAACAAGCTTTCGAAGAGTACTAGGATGCTTTCCACAAACTGGATGCTTATTTAAAATGCACTGTAAATTGTATACAGTTACCACACGGGCTCTCAAGTGAAATAGTTTTGGGGGGGAGGGGACCTTTTAAAATAAGTAAATCTAAAATTTTTAAAAATATTTTTTGACCTGTTGCAATCACCGAGAACTTTTAAAACATTCATGCATAGATATAAACAATGTTCTTCTTTGGAAGAACTCTGAAACTGTAATGTTTACTTTTAACTAAATTGTCATATAGTTTAGGCCAAAAATCTGACTGGATTCAAGCCTTTCTCCCTCTTTCACAACCTCATAATTCACATGTTAAGTTTTTTTCCAAAGAAGGATTTGCTTTAAAAGTTCAAAAAAAGAAAAGAAAGAAAAAGAAAAACCAGATGATACTAAAGTATCTGGAACTTGGAACTGCAGGCCTGGGTCTATTTCCACAGACCAACCCAAGTGCGTTTTGTGTCTCACTTCTGCCGTCCCGAGGTACATTCTATTTCCTGTCACTGGGAGCACTGGGGCTATTTTAACCCTAGCAGACTCTAGAGGAGATTCCACAGATGCCACCGCTCTCTAAAAGCCCAGGCTGTCCCCTGCAGACCTCACTTCACCAACAAGAAGGCAGCGCGGCCAGATGGCTCCATCGCCTGACTTCTATCTCCAAGGCTCTCTCCAGACAATTTTTAGCAGTTGGAACACAATTTGGAACCTTGTCCTTTCTAAGGTTTTATTAAAAGTGGACATTCTCCCCTGCCAACAATTTTCCCATGCAAACACTCTGCAATAAATAAGCAGGAGTCTACAAAACTACCGCTGGTTATATTTTGTATGACAATTTGCCTACTCACATGGTGAACAGTTTTTTTCCGATTTTCAAAACACTAGCAGAGTTTGAAAGAGCAAGGTTGAATACAAAAATGAAATGCCGTTTCAGGAACTGAAAGCATAAGTTGTGATACATCCTCTTGATTTTCCTCTGCGTGCCTCAGTGCAGGTGAGGGCAGCAATCCGGCCGCCTCTTCGACCATGATGCCCACACAGAAGCAGCCTGCTGTGGGGACACCACGGCAAGGAGAGAGACTCGCCCCATAGGCAGCTGTCGCTGGCTTTCCCTATTTATCAACTCTCTCATTTCCTATGATTGGCCAACATGACAACTGTGACTCCTAACTGGGAAGTACAGCTGTCGATGCACACTGAGTAATGCGAAGAAAACGAAAGGGCACCCTCACACTTTAGACGAAGAAGAGCGTTTTTCACATTTCTGTTTTTTCAAAGGAGAAGACAGAAGGGACTGGAAAAAGATGTAACTAAGACTTTAACAGGACCACCGGGGACAATCAGTCACGCTGCACAGGACCCAAAATCCCCCGCCCAGGTGACAAGTAGGCTCAAATCCAGTCCAAATACGAGGTGTGCCTCTTCCTAGAGGAAGGTGAGGATTTTATCAAGTGCCTTTCCCAGGAGACTATGTGTGTTTTTTTTCTAGAACCCACAAAGGCCTTGTGACTTTCAGTGAAGTCCTAGAAAGAAGCAAGGGGAGAAGGGGAGTGGGAGGGAGGAGCAGGGTGGAGGGAGGGAGGAAGATGGAGATCCAAGCAGCGAGATAAGACTTGCACACAGACACATGCGGTCACGCATCAGGAAGCGCCCTTTGTTTCTGAGACCCAGGAATCTTCACTGGACGCTTGTCTATTTTGACCTGCATAAATAACCAGTCAGGCTTCATTTGGGGGACAATGTACATCCTTTGAAATCAAGATTATGAGCCTTACCACATGGGAGGAAATCACTAAGCCAAATTTCTCCTATGTTGTGCAATTTGTACTCTGTATATTTAGAGATCTGAGTATCCAGCTTAAGCTTATAATTGATATCACTCTCTAAAAATAAAGCCTCAGGGAGTTTATCTTCCTACCACAGTGATTCTGCAGGAAAAGAAAAGGACAAGGTCACGGCTCATCCACTCTGGGCTGCTACCCGATGCGAGATGCCAGGTCCAGGTATTCCCCTTGCGGCCAAGCTCATTCAGTATTTCCAAGTGTTTCATTTGGCTTCTTCCCAAAAGAGAGCAGCAACATCTAGTGATCAGGAGGCCCCACTTCACGGCTTCTCCTATTCCCTGCCAGAGCATCTGTGCAGTCAGCACTCGGCTGGAGAAATCGCTCATTTTCTCCGAGAGAACAGCTCGCCGACTCAAAACGCTACTACACAAAAATGAACAGGAAAGGTGTGTAGACTAGCCAGCCTCCCAGCACCTCCTTTGATTATGACTTTCTCACGGTCCTCAAGGCTCCCCTTTGCCTAACGGTATGAAGCAAGGCCCTTCATGATCTACCTCCGGCCCACCTCTCTACAGTCATCTCCAGCCGCTCTCCTCATGTATGACATCCTTGCGACGTATCCGATCACTTCTGTCTCCCAGGCTGCCCCAGCTGTCCCTGTCCCTGTTATCCCCTCTGCCTACAATGTCCTCGGCTGTCTTCCTAGCAGACTGACCCTCTGTCTTCCAGTGTCACTCTTGTGACATCTTTCCTGCAGGCTCCCATCTCCGCAGAACTTCATAAACACGCTCTTATGTAACTGCCGTACTGTGGCATGTAATTTTCAATGTCTAGTAAGTACTACACTCTAGTTGTTTAAATGCAGAGGTGAGACTTTTGCTTTTTCCCTCCAATGCCTTACTCTGTCTTTGACATATACTGACAAATTGGGTGTTTCCTAAATAAATATGCCAGCCTAAGAATCTAGGATTCATTTTGTTTAAAAAAAAAAAAGATTATGAAGAGGCCTCATATCTGAAATATGCAGGGCAATGCTCTTAAAGCTATAAAAATTCCTGGTTTGTTTTTAGGTCTAAATTTGTTCCTACACATCAGTATGAAAGAATCTCAAAGTTCTCTGCTGCCGCCAAAAAAGCACCATTTATCAAACCTATGGCTTCGGCGCTGCCTGCTAACACTCCTCATGCAAACGAATGCTGCTCGCTACAGACAATGTGCTTGTACAAACAATCAATTGATTTTAGAAAAAAACTAAAGTGTACATTAATAAACGAGCTTAATTCACATAAACCGCATCAACTAAATAATGTTTCCAAGAAACTGTAAGCAACTTCCATCTGTTGTTAATCCGGTTTATTTCTAAACTGGTATTAAACTCATTTGGCTTGACCCAAACAGCCTTACCTAAGTGAGTAACAACCAACCCGGGGCTGGGAAAGCAGCTGTGCAGTGGGGCATTTGTCTCATGGACACTGAGGCCCGAGATTCACTCCCCAGAGTCACAAAGGAAAAAAAAGAAACACCTCAATTTCTCTGCATCCTATTGTGCTGTTAGTGAAATCCACTACCGAAGCATGTAGTGACACGCACCCTATGTGACAGATACACAAACGTCCTCGACAGACGCAAGTCACTAGCGAAAGCCTCCAGAAGTACGTTACTCCTTGGCGCTGGGTTTCAGTCCCATATGCTGCCAATCTCATGTCAGCTGTTGTGATCGACTGGAGTCTAATTTCTACCAAAATAATCCTGATAACACAAATTTCTGTTGATAGTAAGATAGACGCATATTCTTTTATTGCACGACACTTGGTAGGTATGGAAATTTTGTATGTGTGTATAAAGCATAGATACATATTTTGCATCAAAATAACAAACACTTTTGAATCTACCACTTTTGGTCATTTGTTAAAGCTTAGAAAATTATCATGCAGAAAAACACTGCATTTCTTCTTATTTGATATTAATATCAGGGTTCCGAATGAACTTCACAAATCTTAGATAATCTCTGCAAAAAATAGCAGCAGATAACCACAGAGTTAACTCATGAGTGCTAACCAGATCTGTTCACTTTCAAGTTCTTATCACAGGCACTTAAACAGCTGACTTCCAGTAGTGAGGCACAGGCAGAAATGGGGCAGAAAACAACCTCCTGTTTCATAGAGTAGCTTAAGCTTTTATAAATCAGCTGGATATAGAAGAATATATTAACCTGTATGGCTTTCAAATTACTTTCATAGATATAAAAAAAATTTTTTTTGAGACAGGGTCTCGCTATATGTACTGCACATGAGTTTACTATGTAGCTTAGCCTGGCCTCAAACTCACGGTGATCCTCCTGCCTCAGTCTCCCAAGTGCTGGAATTATAGGCATGTGCCACCGTGCCTGCTAAGAATAAGTCTTTTTCTTTTTTTTTTTCTTTTTTATTTTCCTCCCGTCTTTTTGAGACAGGGTCTCATTCTGCAGTTCAGGTTGGTCTTAGGCTCACTTTGTAGCCCAGGCTGGTGTCAAACTCACAACGATCCTCCTGCCTCAGCCTCCCAAGTGCTAGGATTACAGGTGTGTGTCACCACGCCCAGCTTCAAGAATAAGTCTTAACTGGCAAATCAGACCATATGTAACCGGAAGACAAGACTTCAGCTTTATTTCATTGCAGGATGATTTTTAAGTTTTTCTTGCCTCAGCAGTCGTGTCTTTCTCTGTGTGTGTGTGTGTGTGTGTGTGTGTGTGTGTGTGTGTTCCAGGAACTGAATTCAGAGCCTTCACACTGTGTTACATCCCCAGTCCTTCTCTGTATCTTTGATTTTGAGGCAGGGTCTCACTGAGTCGCTGAGTTGCCCGGGCTGGGCTTGAACTTGTGGTCTGCCTACGTCAGTCCCAGAGTGCTGGGAGGACAGGCGTGCAGCAACAGCCCAGCTTCCTGTGTCTCCCTGTCATGAAAACTCCTTCCCCTCAGCAGGAGGCTAGAGCCACAGGGTCACTGTCTTCAACTCTGTGCTGAGCCACCTAACTTAAGGCCTTCTTTATCACAGACTGTAAGAATCTACTCAGAGCAGCCAGCTGTGGTGGCGCACACCTTTAATCCCAGCACTCAGGATGCTGAGGCAGGAGGATCGCCAGAAGTTCAAGGTCAGCCTGAACTACACAGTGAGACCTTGTCTCAAAAAACAACAAACGAAAAACAGAAACAAAAGCAAAAACAGAAAGAAAAGAAAAGCAAAGAGAAAAAAGAATCTACCCAGAGCAGTAAGAGAGGGGAGAAAAAAAGGAAAAATAAACGTGCTATCAACCACAAAGAATACAAAATGTATATAAAAATCCCAAAAGCACCCATGACAAATTGGTGGCAGAACCTGTAAGACTTTACTGGTTAATCTTCAAATGTAAAAACAACAACATTGTAGATACTAGCAATAAAACCTGTAAATTTTAAGGAGACAACATTTTAAATGACAACGAAATAATAAGGGAGCTAGGAAAACGGATACAGCACGCACTAAAGATTAGAAGTAATCAGGAAGTACATAAATGAAGAACCATGTCTTGTTCTTAATTAGAAAGACCGTTATGAAAACACAGATTCTTCCGCAGCTGCCCTGTGAATGTAAAGTAATAATCAAAGCCCACGACGGAGCTTCATGAAACCCGACGAGCTGCTTACACTTCGCATGGGAAAGCGAAGGCTAAGAATAGTCCAGGCACTCTTTAAAAAAAGAACGCGGTGAATGGACTTCCTCTGGCAGGTGCTAAGATTTACTATAAAGCTCCCATAACGAAGGCACTGTGGAACCAACACAGGAAGGGACAAGCAGAACACAACAGGGGCCCAGGGCCAGGTGTGGTGGTGCAATGCTTGTAATCTCAGCACTCTCAGCACTCGGAGGCTGAGGCAGGAGGATCCCCATCAGTTCAAGGCCAACGTGGGCTACAGAGTAAGTTCAAGACCAGCCTGGACTACATGTGTCAAGTCTTTTTTTTTGTTTTGTTTTTTTGGTACTAGAAACCAAACTCACAACCTCGCACTTACCAGGAAGGCACTGTGCCACTATATCCCCAGCCCCCAGCCTGGACTACACAGCAAAACATTGTCAAAAAAAAAAAAAAAAAAGTAAGCCCAGAGACATGCACATAAGGAGATGAAACATGCAACAAAGGGATATTTCAAATTAATGAAGAAAGGACATATTATTCAATGAGTGTGCTGAGGAAACTGGCTATCCAAATGTTAAAAACATCTTTGGAGATGTAAATACGAAACCCCAAATTTTTAAACTCTCTAAAGAAAATATTTTAAAAAATTATCTTTACATTGTCTAAAAAATATACACAAAGTACAAATCACAAAGGAAAGCTTAATAAATGTAGTTCAACACTAGTTATAAATCTTGTTGGAGGGCTTGGGGATATAGCTCAGCAGCACAACACCTGCCTGGTAAGTGCAAGGTCCTGAGTTTGATTCCCAGTACCAAAAAGAAAAAATTCTTGGGCGTGGTGGCACACGCCTATAATTCCAGTATTCAGGAGGCTGAGGCAGGAGGGTTGCTACAAGTTCAGGGCCAGTCTGGGCTACATAGTGAGTTCAGGACCAGCTTGAACTACACAGTGAAACCCTGTCTCAAAACACCAAAACCAAAAATAAAAGATAAAAAACTAGTTACAATCAGACACACCTTAAACCAAATGAAGATGTAAGTAACACACACACTGCTGATGGGAGTTCAGTTTGGAACACTCTAGACGGTAATTTTCATCAGTATTTGTCATTCTAATTTATCCATGATTCAAAGTAAGAAAAGTATTTCAAAACTCATGTAAGTGAATATAGAAATGAAACAAATTTCATAAAACAAATACATGTGTGCATGTCTAAGCATGTACGTATACTTGTACATACATTGCACGTGGACATGTGTTTACTTACACAGACATTATATTATACGTGTGTTGATTTTAATGTTGGCTGCAGCCTTCTGAAGTGGTATCAGGACCACTAATGGGCCATTACTACAATTTGAAAACTGTCCTGTCACATAATTATTGGCCTTTGACTCACATTAAATGTAAAAACCTGTCCTAGAGAAACACTTGTACCTGTGCACAAGGAAACACATGAAAGAATGTTCACCGGAACATGAACACAAACACACACATGCAACTTTTTTTTTTTTTTTTTTTTTTTGCGGCACTGGGGATTGAACTCACGACCTTGCGCTTGCCAGGCAGGCGCTTAGACCGCTGAGCTAGATCCCCAGCCCTGTTTTTGAGACAGTGTCTCACTATGCTGTTCAGGCTGGCCTTGAGCTCACTTTGTAGCCCAGGCTGGTCTCGAACTCACAACGATCCGCCTGTCTCAGCCTCCTGAGTGCTGGGATTACAGGCCTGAGCCACCATGCCCGGCTCACATGCAACTTTTGGACAGCAAAAGAAACAAAATTATATCTCCTCAATTGTATCTGAGCTGGGCGTGGTGGCGCGCACCTGTCATCCCAGCTACACAGTGAGGTCAAGGTCAACCTTTGCTACACAACAAGACCATGTCTCAAAACAAAACAAAAACCTGTATCTATAATAATACAGTTCTTTTAAAAAATCTGAAGCATACATGGCAAAATATTAGCATTTGATAAAACTTTCAAAGACACTCTGCATACTTTCCTTTCTGTTCGTAAGAAGGAAAAGGCGTGGGAGCTCTCTAGGTGAGGTCTCACTAAGTGGCCCAGGCTGGACTCAAACTCTTGGTCCCCTGGCCTCAGCCTCTGAACTAGCAGGTGTGGAGGACTACATGGGCACCTCTCCCTGAACGCAGAACAACTGCTGCAACCTTAGTTAAGTCGAGTCTCATTCCCGCCATATACTGATAGGGACAGAGTGGGCTATGGTGTATCTTTCTCTCTTCAATTGGCTCTAAGCAATGCAAATAAGGCTGTGATATGTAATCTTTTGGGCCATTCTGACAGTCTCCTGTTTCCTACCATAATGTTCTTTAAAAGATATGAGCACAGCAGGACGGCAGAGCCAGTCAGCTCCAGGAACGTCAGCTGGGTAGGAGCCTTGAGATAAAGACGCTATGAGTCCCCAGGGCACAAAAGTTTACCTATCAGAAACTGAAGCAACAGCCTCCAAAGACAATTCAGTTGCTACCTTAATTGAATTATGCAGACTGATCCTTCTGCAAGCCATTCTCCCTGCATTTTACAATGATGCTTTTCTCCCCACCTGGCTAGCCAGCTCAAATTACTCACAAAGTTCCCGTCATCCTCATTGTCACTCATCCTCCAGCCACCCTCTTCTTCACAAGATAATAAATTCTGGGAGAGGCCTTGGATCAAGGCCTTTGCCCACATACCCTCACTGGAATCGGCCTTAGGACCCCTTGGCTGCCCTTAACTTTGAATATGCCTTGGTGTCTTTACTCTCGCTGTGGGTTGCATCAGAGGTGGTAGACTGGGATTAACCTGCTGGGATTCCAGTAACGTCTCAATGGGATTACAAACGTAACTTTTTGGATGGTGAGGAAGACTGGAAAAGGGATTACAACACTTGGATTACAATATTCATAATTTAGGATTACAACAGCAGGAGTTACAGGCATACACAGTGTCATCAAGCCAGGAAGAGCACAGCAACTTAAGAGAAAAACAAAACCAAGTACTGCCAAGAAACCCTAAAGAGGACAAGGGGGAGGAAGGTAAAGCACCAATAGTTCTTCTGCTTTTACACAGAGAAATAAGCTTACTAGCAGCAGTACTAAAGCACAACTTGGTGACTGCCAGTATTTCAATGCATTAAATGAAAATAGACATGAACCATATATTATTTTACCCATACCCTTTAAAGAAGTTTTGACTAAATTTCTACTTCACTAAAAAGAACGTTTTATGTGTAATAATAACCTAAAATTATGACACAAATTTACTTAAACTTATTGCAGGGAATCTTAAAGTCGCCGTCTTACCTATCTAGCCAGCCACGTACCTATCCTTCAACATTACCTGAAAGCCCTTATACGCGGAAACACCATGAGAACCAGCTGCCCAACTAAGAAATACATCTGTTCCTTGTTGACTCCCAAACTGTGATTTCAGTAGATCTGGACTGAAGCCTAGGAATGCACGCTGTTTACAAGCTACAAGGGCGATTCTAATATTTCTGGTGAGACCCACAGACCTATTAATACGTACACTG
>RJWT010001672.1:0-46144 GCA_004365215.1 Cuniculus paca
TTTATCAAAAGCTTTTTCTGCATCTATTGAAATGATCATGTGACTCTTATCTTTGGCTCTATTGCCATGGTATATTACATTTATTTATTTGCGTATGTTGAATCATCTTTGCATTCCTGGGATGAATCCCACTTGATCATGGTGTATAATCTTCTTGATGGCTTGCTGGATTCTGTTTGCCAGTATTTTATTGAGGATTTTTGCATTGATGTCCATTATGGCGATTGGCCTGTAGTTCTCCTTTTTGGTTAGGTCTTTCTCTGATTTTGGTATTAGGGTAATACTTGCTTCCAGGAATGAGTTAGGGAGACTTCCTTCCCTTTCAATTTCATTGAAGAGTTTGAGGAGTGTTGGCATTAAGTCTTCCTTGAATTTCTTGTAGAATTCAGCTGTGAATCCATCAGGACCTGGACTTTTCTTGGTTGGTAAGGTTCTAATTACATTTTGAATTTCCTTAACTGAAATTGGGTTGTTCAGTAGATTTACATCTTCTTGATCCAGCTTTGGTAATTCATACGTTTCTAGAAATCTGTCCATTTCTTCTGTGTTATTGAACCTATGAGAGTAAAGAGTTCAGAGTAAATATTGATGATCTGTATTTCCACAGGGTCTGTAGTGATTTTAGCCTTTGCATTCCATATTGCATGGATTTGAGTTTTTTCTTTCCTTTTTAAAATAAGGTTGGCTAGGGGCTTATCAATTTTATTTATTCTTTGAAGGAACCAACTCTTTGATTCATTGATTCTTTGTATTGTTTTCTTAGCCTCAATTGCATTAATTTCTGCTCTGATCTTTATAATTTCCTCCCTTCTTTTGGCTTTGAGTTGGACTTGTTTTTCTTTTTCTAGATGTTTGAGGTGTAACATCAGATTGTTTATTTGTGTTCATTCCATTTTCCTGATGTGGGAATTCAGTGCAATAAATTTCCCTCTGAGGACTGATTTCATTGTATCCCACAAATTCCAGTAAGTTGTATCTATGTTTTCATTTGCTTGTAGATATTGTTTAATTTCTTCTTTAATTTTCTCTGTGACCCACTGATTGCTCAGGAGTGTATTATCTAATTTCCATGTATTTGCAGAGTTTTTTCAGTTTCTCTTGTCATCAATTTCCAATTTGATGGTACTGGGATCAGATAGTATACATGGGATAATTTTAATTCCTTTGCACTTATTTAAGCTTGTTCTATGGGCTAGTATATGGTCTATTCTAGAGAATGTCCCCTGTGAAGCTGATAAGAATGTATATTCTGATGTTGGGTGGAAAACAGGTCCATTTGTTCACAGGTTTGAGTCAGTTCTGTTATTTCCTTGCTGACTTTCTGTATAGTTGATCTGTCTCTTGGGTGTGTTAAGATCTCCCATTATAATTGTGTAATTGCTTATTTGAGTTTTCATTTCTATTAATACTTGTTTTATATAGTCAGGTGCTCCCATATTTGGTGCATGTATATTTAAGATTGTTATTTCTTTCTCTTGGAGTTTTCCCCTAACCAGTATGTAGTGACCTTCTTCATATCTTTTGACCATTCTTGCTTTTAAGTTAATGTTGTCTGCAAACAGAATAGCTAACCCCTGCTTTTGTGGGGGGCTCCTGTTGCATGAAGTATTGTTTTCCATCCTTTGACTTTCAGTCTATGAATTTCCTTTTGGGTTAGATGAGTTTCTTGCAGACAGCATATGGTTGGATGTTGTTTCTTGATCCATTCTGTCAGTCTGTTTCTTTTGATTGGTGAATTGAGGCCATTTACATTAATGGTTATAACTGATACATACTGACTTATTTTTTCCATGCTCTCTTTCTGCAATGGTTTCTTTACCTTTTTCCTCTTCTTAATTTTTTGCCCTGTTTGGTGTTTTTTTTTTTTTCTTGTGTGTTGATCTTCTTGAAGTAATAGCTATTTTCATGTGTATCTAGGGTATCTTTCAGTATTCTTTGCAGGGTTGGTTTGGTGGTCATGAAGTTCTTCAGCTACTCTTTTTCATGGAAGCATCTTATTTCTCCATTGATTTTGAAGGATAGTTTTGCAGGGTACATCAGTCTGGGTTGGAAGTTGTTTCCTTTAGGACTTGAAATACTTCACTGCATGCTCTTCTTGACTTCATTGTTTGTGTTGAGAAGTCTGCTGTAATTCTGATGGGCTTTCCTTTATAGGTGATTTGTTTCTTTTCTCTAACAGCTTTCAATATTCTGTTCTTATGTTGAATTTCTAGGATGTTGATTATTATATGTCTGGGTGTGAATTTATTTTGTTTATGGCTAATGGAGTTCTATATGCTTGACTTATCTGCATGTCAGTTTCCTTTCCCATATTTGGGATATTTTCAACTATTACTTCTCTGAGTAGTGTTTTTATAACATTTGTGTTGTCTCCTTTTTCATTTACACCTATCAATCTTATATTGTCTTTGCATCACAGCAACTGTTGAATTGTTATTTCCTGATTACTTGTTATTTCTAAAAGATGTTTTCTTTCTTGCTCACTAGCTGCAATCATGTCTTTGAGGTCTGAAATTCTATTTTCACATTCATTGAGGTGGCTTTCTCAGCTTTGGATGGCATTTTTGATTTTGTGGATATCTCCTTGAATCTGTTTCATGCATTCTAATTCTTTCTTGTACTGTTCATTCAAGGTTTCCATCCTTTTGCAGTTGCTTTTCTATTTTTTTAACTATATCCTCTTTAGATGTGCTTAACATTTCTTTCATTACATTTATCATCTCTTGTTTTACCTGGGAAATCATTTCTAATCTCAGTTCCTTTAAAGCTTCATGGAGTTGTTTCTTTAGTTCAGTTGCTATCATTTCAGAAGTTTCAGGTGCATGCTTATACTTTCTTCTATGTCCATGTCTCTTAGGCTTGTTTGGGATGAATTGGAGGTGTGAGACTGCATTTTGCTCTTTCATTTTGTCATTTTCCTGTATTCACCTATGGCAGGTGAATGCAAAGTCTCAGTTGTTTCTTGGGTTGAGAATGGCTGTCTGTATTGCAGAGAATTTCCTCAGTTGAGATGGGTGGTTAGGCAGGCCTTACCAGATATGAAGGGGTACTTGATGGCACCCTAAGAAGGGGTAGTACGCTGGGCAGACCTTCAGCACTCCACACTTTGTATGCCGAGGCTCTCCAGCTGTTTGAGGATGCAGGGCAGAGCCCTGCAAGGTACAGTGAAAGGTTCCGAGGCTCTAAGGCTAGGTGAAATGCACAGTGCACGCCTTCAGCTCCAGCCAGGACTACCACTGTGGCTGCTCTGCTGCCCGGGGATAGCTGGGCAGAGCCCAGGCAGGACCCCAGCATGCTCTAAACATCCCAGGCTGATGGCAGGATTGGTGCGGGTCCCTACCAGGCTGCTTGTGAGGTCCCAAGCTGCATGGGTAGGTCTATTGTAGGATTTTAAAACATTTTTGTATTCTCAACATTATCAAAGTAGAATTTATTTACCTTGGTTGAATATTACATGCTGATTAAATATTAAATACTGATGAGTAGTATTTGATAATGATGGTACTGGTTAAAACAATTCTGATTAAATTTTAGAAAAATGTTTCCCACAATGTGGGATTCTTTGTGATCAAAAAGAAATTCTACTTTTCCACATTCACAAAATAAAAAATTCTGTTGAAATGGTTTAAAGCAGCTTTGAGGAACTCGAGTATTCTTTGTGTGAATATGACTGACTCAAGAAATATTTTCCCACTACTCCCCATACCCTTAAACCATGTATCTGCTGCATTGTTCTTAGTTGGCCAATTATGCATGATAAATAATTCATAAACAAAGTAACAGACTGAAGGCCAAAAATCTAAGAAGCATTGAAAGATAAATTTTAAGTGAGAGATTGAAAATGATATTAATATCTGCATTAGAAATGTTATCTCTTTTTAATTTTTGTGAGGGCAAATTTTGGTCCAAATTTCATAGCAGGGTTGGATGTAGTTGCCTCTGACATAGCCTATTGAATACTGTAACCTGGCTATACTTTTGAGCATCTTTATGCAAAATGTGTGGTAGTGACTTATTTTAAGTCTGGTGACTCAAAAGCTTAAGGAGGAAAATACATACTGTTTGTTAGACTATGCCTATGCAAAATCCAAAAGACTAAGTGACACTAGACATTTAAGGACTAAGAAAAGTATGAATTAGCAGAGAAAGAGGCTAAGGATGAGATATTATTCTCATTTTGTTTTTGCAAGAAAATGATAAGCAAAAACATAACAAAATGTATAGTTACTATTAGAGACGAGGTTTTATTATCCTCAAGGAAATGTACTATTCTCAAGTTTTATCCCAATAAAATTGCTGACATTAAAAACCATAAAAATAAGAGTTTTTGGAACCTTTTGAATGCACATATGTATAATTCTTAATTTCACAATAAAGTGTTCTGGTTCCTTCCTCCTAAAGAGAAATTGACTTTATTTTGTTTCATATTCCACAAAAAGATACATTTAAAAATGTCTCCCAAGTGATAGAAACTACAGTTTGGCAAGTCAACTGGTGACAGTGCTTGGCTTCAAATAAAAGTTTGTCTTTAAAGTAATATACATAATATTCTCTCAAATCCTTTATTTCTCCTTTTTATGAGCATTATGGAGGGATACATCTGTGGTGAAGGTATTCACTAATAACAATGCTATTATTTCTTGTTTTTATGTATGGCTTTTCATCTAGTGATCTCAAACTGCATTCCAAATGTAAGCTTATTCATTTGTACAATACCAGTTGTTTCCTACAATCTTGTTTACAAGTGGAGAAAGGGAAGCAAGAAGTTTCAGCATAATTTTAAACGAATGTCCCCAATATTTGGATACACTGTCAAGAGCAGGAGATTCCCCCCAGACCTCTGAGTTGATATTCTAATACCCTTACCAGGCTTTTTCTTATGAGAGAAAAATGAACTATCTCACACAACAATGTTTACAGTACAATATGTAAGGTAAAATGGCAAAACACAGTTATGTCAATACCATTTATGAAAAACAAATTAAAAAAAAAGATCTCCTTCATAAAATCAATAGAAAGGGAGCAAAAATCAAGATGAATGGGCAAGGGAGAGTAGGCAACCAGGATAACAAATGAGTGGAATTTTCACACAGGCCTGCTTCAGTGAGCAAAGGTAAACAATTACTTGCTGAATGTGTGTTTTCACCGAATAAGTTGGGTCAACAGAGTCTGATAAGAGGAAGAGAGGATGAATTGTTGAGGCATATAATAAAAATGTTTACTTGAGCTTTTATCATTCTTTGATTTAATGTGGAATTTATAGATGGAACCTAGTGCATGGCAAGGTCGGCTCTTGGTTTACACATAGCCTTGGAATTGTTCAGCAAACCATAAAACGTGCTTTCTCACTTTTCTGCTTGAATGATTTCAGAGCTGCTCTCTTGGGACCAATTTCTCTAATGGTGAGATCTAATTCAATTGTTTGCTCACTCAGTTCAGAGGGAAGGCCTTGGAAAGTATAGTAGCACACTTAGCACTGGATGAAGAGGCAAGAAGTACGTGGCTTCTTGCTGAATGGGTTAGTTGTCCACCTTTCCTCATCTTTCTTGCTCATCTAATTCAGGTGAAACCCCACTGTGCATCTCACCCAATTCTAAAATGATAGTAACAGTTTGTCTTTTCCCTGAATTCTACTTTTAATGCCTGTTATTTAGCACCTCAGTGAGTGTACTATGTCAGTGCAATGTTTTTCATCTTACTACAATTAATTACCATACAATTAAATGACTGAATGGTTTCTTTCTTTCTTTTTTTTGCAGCACTTGGGGATTGAACTGATGACCTTGCTCTTGCTAGGCAGGCACTTAGGCCACTGAGCTAGATCCCTGGCTCTTTAGTGTTGATTTCTTACTGTTGTTTTTATTGTTTGTTTGTTTTGAAATTCTATATTATTTCTATCCTTTTTTCTGTTTTGTTTTCTAAAATAAAAACAAATAAAAGAATATGTAAATTTAAAAAAATTACCATTAAGGACTCCAAATGCCACATTATTCTCATTTTGTATTGTTCACATTTAGTTTTGTGCTCATATTTTGAGAAGTTATAAATGCTTTCTGGTGACAATGAATTTTTACTAATGCCATAATTGTCAACAATTATGTAAGGTTTGTGTTTTGAGTCATTTGTGTGTAGTGATGACAGATGTGGTCTTCATTCTAATGTCCTCATTGAGCCACTTCCACATGAAATGATGACTTCATTTGCATACTGGACAGAGGACAAGATGAACAGATTATCTTGTATATTAATCAGTTCAGCCTTCTTTCATACTTATACTTCATAGGCATATATTTAAAAGACCAGTACTCCAGGGGCTTAATTTTCTTCTGGGTGTCTGGTTTCCAAAGAGAACAGTAGAATCACAGAATTTTTGAACTAGAAGAGTTCTTTAACAGTCTAACTTTACAGATGGAAATGAGGCTCAGTGAGGTTAAGTCATAAAGTTAGTTAACAACAAGTGCAGGACTTGAACTTGACTTGCTTTTTTGTGTTTGTAATGCAGGCCTTCTGTGAAGGCTCTGTGCTGTTTATGGTGTGTGAAGATGAGACATTCTCAGGTATGGAGTTTGCTGAGGGCTGTCCCCTTCCCACAGGTCCTGTGGACAGGTTCCGGTGGATGTTGATATCCTGATGAAGCACTTCCATGATATAAAGCAATGTTTAAAGACTTTAAATTCCTAGGTAACTGTTTTGAACCCTTATCTGTTCTTCCACTTTTACTTTTATGGTTTTCAAGGGAAGTTATCTTAAACTAACTTCATGAATGTGTCCTTCTTATTTTGGTTTGACTAAAATTCTTTGAGATTAGAAATTCCTGTTCTAGTAGCTTGTGTCTTTTTTTTTCCCCCCTTCTGGTTTTCACTCTTCTCTGGTATTGTTAGTCCAAGAAAGAAACCACCAAATATCATGAAAGAGAAGGAAGACCCCTCTGCAGTATTCCCCAGACAGTTCATTTAATGATGACTCCCATGGCATTTTCTCCCCATAGCCAGTCTCAGAGGTTTCTCAGAACTTACTTACTCTCTTCTCTACAGAGAGAGAGAGAAAGAATATAGGGGCCAGTACTTTTCTTCCTATCTTGGGCAGTGCAAGAACAAAACCTAGGTCTTATGGTGGCCAGTGTGAAGTCACATGATTGGATTTTCTTATTAGTAAGAAATCCTTTCTCATTGTGTTAACTTTCTCTGTTTATCTCTGATGATAGCTTATGTGTATATGAAATTTTATAGTTTATACAATGCTTTCATATATATTGTATTCCTGAGCCTCAAAACAAATGTCTAAGTTTAGGTACAATTTTCCTTCTCATCTCCATTTTATAGTGTGGAACTAGAGGCTGACAGGGGATGACAATTAATAATATCATGCTATTGGTATTGGTTAGAGGAAGGAGGGGCAATTTGCAGAGAAGTCATCAACTAGTTCCACTAAGCGGCACTACTACTATGCTGACCTTTAAAATCATTTCTTTTAATTATTTATAAACTGTATTGACATATTCCTAAGCAACAATATTTTGTTAGACCATAGAACATGTGTCAAAAACTTATTTGTGTAGAACACAGCAAAATTTAAATATCAATATAAAGCTGCAAACCCTTAACAATGCCTGCCTTTATGTAGGAATCATTAAATAATGGCTATAAGCGATGGCATTGGGTACACTACAAATAGTTTTCTCTGGGGAAGGCAGTTTGTGTCTCGGCATAGAAGTTATGAATACAGATTGTAGAATTAGACTGGTTTCAAATCTTGCTTCTGCCACTTTTAGTTGTGTAGCCTTAGGCAGGTTACAGCTTAATTCCTTGATTTCTTGATCTACAAAATGGGCATAGTAATAGTTTATAGGTCAAAGGCTTGTTGCAAAGATTGAAAAACATGAATAGACACCTGCATGAGTACACACACACACACACACACACACACACACACACAGGTTACAAAGCAGAAGGGCTTGGCATACAGTAAGCCCAACTGAGTGTGGTCTCTCCAAGATAGTATGTCAAGAAAGTAACCTGGATTCGCAGTACAAGAAAGACTTCCAGTGTCTGCAAAACAGAGTCCCAACAAAAAGGCAGGAGTGTGTGTAATGAAGGTGGTATTGGAGTCAGCAAGAGGTTGGAATCTCTGACAGGGCTATGGTGTGCTTGTGCACATAGTCCCAACTGAGCTTGGTGCAGGGGAACGGATCTAGCATCTGAGTTGGAAACTTGGAGTAAGTGAAACTGGGCCTCTTCCTTTACTACTAAGTAACAGTATAAGAAAGTTTGGGAAAAGCTGTATTTTTGAAAACTCCCAATCGTTAAATGGGGCCACATTTGGCCAACTCAATCTTGCAAACAATGGAATGTGTGCTGTCAGATAAGGACAAAATCTTCATGGAGAGGAGCAGTATTTTCTCACTAGCACTTGTCACTGGAAGTCACTGCATTTTCACCACAGTGGAGGAGTCTTGGAAAGTCATTTATCTCTGCATTCTGGGTGGGACACTGAAGGGACCATGGCTTGCTCCCAAATGACCTCTCTTTCTTTAAGTTGTGGGTGTCCAGTGTTGTGTCTCAGTGATGAGAAAATGACTAAGGCAGGGGTTATTGTCATTTGCTACGAAGGTAAACCGAGGCAAAGAAAAGCAAACAGCTTAAGCCTCTCTTTCAGTAGAAGGCAGAATAGAGGGCAGGAACTAATCTGTGTAATTGTGCTCTGTTTTGTCTTTCAGTTTAAAAATTATAAAGTCCAAATGGTACACAATACACAATTAATTCGACGGAAAAGACTGAAAATGCGTTATTACATGGCAATTGCAATCTCCTTAGATCAAAGAAGGAGAACCAGGGCTTTCTTATAATGGAGCACAGAAACAGAATAGATATGAGAAGCCATTTTTTTTTATTTTAAAGAGGATACAACAAAGGAAAATAAAACAGAATAAAACCAATCAGAACAAACCAGAGTAAGTGATACAGGACTTTACAACACTACAAAATCAACAATAGTTGCTATAATGCCTTTTGTTGTCTTCAAAGTAGCTGCAGATACTTTTGGACATAATAAAAATCAAACAGAACAGAATAGAATAAAAATGGTAAAAACAAAACAATGGATACAATAAAAGACTATATAAAACAAGACAACAGTAAATTCAAAATGGCTGCCATTGAAATAGCTGCTCATGTCACTGAGTATAACATAATCAAACAAAGCAAAAGAGAATAAAACCCAACCCAACAAAACAATAAACAATATAGGACTTCAGAGTGAGACTATAGGGAATCAACAATGGCTACCACCCTCAGAAGGAGACCGCTCCTAGATGCCATGCTGCATACCGCTATCTTCTGAATAGATGATCAGACCACTGGCCCTAGACCTGCAAGGTCAGTGAAACACCAAAGCACCACAGGCTTTCAATTGCATTTCACCTCAATAACTATCACTAGAGCCTGTGTTTCTCTGGATCTGCCAGTCACTTGGGAGAGGGGGTTGACACTTTTGTTTGCCAGCCCATGAGCCTGAAGGAGCTGGGATCTAACTGTCCCCCCTGCCAGTGGGGTCCATGGGGAGAGGTTTGGCTCTGGAGGTCCCCGTCCAGGCAGTGGCCAGTGTATGGCACTGTTTCCGGCAGGATGGTTCTAGCTCTCCCTCCCCAAAGTCCACACTGATGCTGACTCACAGGGAGAGGCTTGGTTCTGGATGTCCCGGTCCCACAGCAGCCTGCTCATGGCGCTGTTTCCAGCAGGACGATTCTACTTCTCCCTCCCCTGAGAAGCCATCTTCTAGAAGCTTCATCCTGTGGTCTAATCCTTCCAAAAAGAAAGTTTTGGCCTCATTTCATATTGAATCCTCAAGCAGGCATCCCTAGGTGTTTTTTTGTTTTTTTTTTTATGAGGCATGACTTCAATTCAAACAGAATCAGTCTGTGCCTGAAAAGCCAGCTTCAAATTATCTTCCCAGAACAACTAGTCTTTCTGTTACCCTTTGTTTTTCTCTATCTTTTTTCAAGTCATTTGAGTTACTCTCCACCTGCAGTCTGGAAATGGTTTCTGAAGAGCTTTGCAGAGCCACACAGTCTGGGTTAGGAAAGAGCTACCCTTTGCACTGTGCATATTTTAATCCTTTCACTCATATTGGGCCAAGCCCGATGGACTGGTTCTGTGGTGGGATTTCACTCAGTTGCATTGTCCAGACTCTTAACATAATAAAACTTTGCTATCTGCGGAGAATTTTTAAAGTCAACTTTCACACTAGTTTTAGCATATCAAAGGGAATATCAGAACTATAAAGGTAATATTGGAATTCCAACTTCGTGCTAAGAAAAGTGTTCGAGTAAAACTGCTACAAACCTTAGGCTCTCTGAGATGGTAGCAATAGGGGGTAGGAAGGCAGGAAGACTGTATTTCACTTTTTTTAAAAAAATCAACTATAAGAAGTTTCTTGTTTTTTCTTTTTTTAAAGGCCCAGAATACATTCTTTTTTCTTTTTTAAAGGTCATGGATATATTTTGCTAACTTAGTTCTAGCACTATGCATGTAAGTATTTTAGTTTATTTTGTGGCACTGTGGACTTTTTTTTTTAACCACTGAGATTGAACCCAGGGCTTTGTACAAGGCAAGAACTCTACACTGAGCTATTTCCCCACTTCCTTTTAAGACAGGGTTTCACTAAATTCCCCAAGCTGGCCTGGAACCTGTGATCCTCATGCCTCAGCCTCCAAGTAATTGGGATTATAGGCATGCCTTGCCATGCCTAGTTTCTTTTTTTTTTTCTGTTCATTTTTTTCTCTTTTCTATCAGTCTCTGAGCCTCTTAAAACTATTCTTTTTTCTCTCTCTAACTCCGTCAATTAGGACAGTATCTGGTACCAAGTAGATCCTTAGTAAATGTGTTTGATTAAAAAAATGAATTTCAATGTGTAGAACAATCAAAAGGTGATGAAAATATTAATTATTTAATCCATATCTTAGGTTTTGGTTAACAGTTTTGGGTTATATTTTCATTAGTATCTATCATTGTGCTGTAACATGGTAAGTCAGAGTAGAAATTATGGACTTTGTGGCTGAATTGATTGAATTTGACTCTTACTTCTACCATTTACTCTCTGTGCACCATTGAACAAACTTACCTTTCAGTTTTCTCATTTGTAAAGTGAAATAATTAGTAGAATACATCTTACAAAGTTGTTGTTATATATGTGGCACTTATCATGATACCTGGTACAAGTGTTTGGGTAGCGTTAGTCATTATTTTATTACTCATGTTTTGAGAGTGATTCTCCTAAAGCAAGGTTACTAAAAGTGTGCTATTCTTATTAACAAAAACTCAAATGGGGTTATGAGTCTCTGCATTATTTTAATAAGTGTTCAAAGTGACATATGGTTTCCTCTCAGTCCTTTATGGAAATTTATTTCAGTAGTGGAGAAATCAGATGTCTTAAATGATCATAACTCCTAATGTCCTTTACCTTGTCCAAGACTACCTTTCTAAATACGTGCGATATGAAAACCTCTTGGTCAGATATGAATCCAAAAATAACTCTTCTAAGAGAAAAGTCTGGCCTAAGCGCCTGCCTGGCAAGCGCGAGGTTGTGAGTTCAATTCCCAGTGCAAAAAAAAAAAAAAAAGAAAAAAGTCTGATGTGGAGAGGGGAGATCAGAATTCTCACTATAAATTTACAACACAGAAATAATATATTCTCCCAAGCAGTCTTAGTCTTCAAAGTTTGATTCTTCAAAGGAAATGCTTCTGATTTGTGACTTAAGGTAGGCAACTGAAAAAATCTGAAGAGCTGAACAGGGAGTTCCTAAACTAATTGAAGGAAAAAAAAAAGGTTTTTTCTCTGGATTATTGCAGTTCTAATATGTGAGGTTATGTGAAAGCCTCGTTTCAGCTCACTGCAGGGTACTTGATACAGTTTCACGGTGTGTTTAAATCTCTGCACTCTGAGAAGACATACTACTATACTTTACTCCCAAATCGGCTCTTAAGTTACAGTATCCTTTTGCTGTGTTGCCTTTCTGTTTGAGTTCCTTTTGTGTATGTAGAGTTTCTCTAAGCCTTTACCATGTGGGATTATATTAAGTGGTACTAGTAATCAAGTTTAACACCAATAAACATGGAGTGGCTCATTATAGGGCAGAAATCAGGAAATGGAAATTGCTAGTAGTTAAATAAAAGGTTATATATCTACTAAAAATGGTTCTGTTTTTCAAGCTACTTTTTATGGCATGCTACGTGTGCTTTCTTGTGTTGAAAATCTGGATATCTTTTTTACATTAAATATTGCAAGATCATTGAGTTATTTATCCTTCAAATACAATGAGTAAAACTATCCCAAAAGAAACAAAATGGCAAATTGCTGAAATTACACCTGTTTTTACTTTTCTCTAATGGAAGTAGCTTTAAAATCCATAGGGGGAAAATCCAATTTGAAGGAAAGCAGTATTAGAAAGCATGCAATTATGTATAGTGAACATTTCCTCAGTGATGGAAAAATTCAAAATATATGAAGAAAAGCCTCCGTGACCATTTTCTCAATAAGGAGAGTGGATATTGTACACTGGTGTTGGGGACTCCTGTGGCCAAGGAGGCAGAGTAGAAATAGATTTATTTTCACATTCTGGATTGGGATAAGGGCACAATATCACTGATGGAGATGGGACAATGTGCCGGAAATCACATGGGGATTAAAATATGGAATCTGAGTTTCTATTCTAATACTGCTCCTGAGAATAATAATAAAATAAGAATAAAAACTGTTTAAAAAGTCAAGTTGAAATAACAATTGTTGTGCACATTAAGTGAGACATAATTTTCTCAAGTAATCAAGTTTGGGTATGTGATGTGAAGTAAGTGATTTAACCAGATTTTGTTCCTATGGTAAAACAGGGAATAAACAGTACTCCTTTGTTCCTTCAGGGATAGAACCTTTAAATAGTCTATATTAAATACAGAATAGATTTACATTAATAGGGAAATTTAATTTTGTTGGTTATTAGAGTTATTTGATGTCCTTTTCTACTTCTCATGTGTTGGGATTTTTTATGTAAAATTTGCATTCAGGTAGGTATAAAATGACTGAACCAGGGGGACATGAAAGTGACTAAATGGAAAGATTGGTGGAGCATTGTAAAGTGTATTCAAATTTACACAGGATGAGTGTGTCAAACTAGGAATATGGAACAGAGTTACTCCAGCCTTGTAGATGAACACTCTGAATGAAGCACTTACTAGCTTATCTTTAGGCCCCCCCATCTCAAAATAATCTTTATTTGGCTCATGGAGATGTGGCACTTAGAGAAATTTGACGAGGAAAAATAAATCAGGTATGAACCCTCAAAATATTAAACAGGGAATTGAGAAGTAATTAAATCTATTTTTTCCTCTATATTTCTTATGTCTACTATTAAGGGTGATGAAGTTGTTTTCTCAGGACATCATCATAGAGTTTATAGGCTACTGTTCTTGATCATTCTATTATGCAACCTTATCGTGTGGGCTTTGAATTTCATGTATCTTTGCCCATGTCTTCCTCACAACTAACTCAGTATCCACAGTGGCAGACACGTGGCCTTTGGCAAGGAATACATGAGGCTTTTTAATCCTCCTTTTTAGAAGCTGTGATAAAATGTTAAAACACAGAAAAGCTCTAAATATGAATTCAGTTAATAACCGTGTGCCTATCATCAGCATATAAAATAAATATCGCAGATACTTCCTCCTACCCTTTCCTCACTTCTACCAGAAGTAACTTCTATCTTGAGTTTGGTCATTATCATTTCCATTTATATCTTTTTCTTTTACTAAAGACAATAATTTAGAAAATACATAGAATAAATGATAAATATGTATAAATAAAATCATGTATAGTTTTTACATTTTATGTAAATGAAATAATCTATTCTACTGAAACTTGCCATATTTTTACTTGGTGTTACGTTTACAAAATTCATCCACAAGAGTATGTGTGGTGCTGGTTTGTTCATTTTCACTGTGGTAGGCTTCTGTTATGTGAATACACTACAAATAATTTATCTATGGCTCTCTTGGTGAACATTTAGGTTATTACCAGTTTTTGGCTTGGTAAATACAGTTTCTGTGAGTTATGCTGTACATTCTTTTCCAGGTACATTTGCAAAAATTTCTTTTTTTAGTAAATGTTAGAGATATATAATAAATATATTTATGATGGGGACTTGGCGCATGTACATGTCACAGCTTAGTCCTTCTTAATTCCCCTTCCCATCCTTGTCTTCTCCTTTCCCTCCATCCCTGACATATGCAACAATTTCTATAGGATACCTACCTGTTGAGGAGAGGAACTTCTGGGTCTTAGGATATGGCCCAATTTTACTAAATGTCACTGAATTACTCAATAAAGAGGTAAAAATTTACATTTCCACTAGCGTGTGAATATTCCTAGTGTTCTACATGCTTTCCAACATTTGTGATTGTCAGGCCACATGATATTCTAATATAACTGTATAATTTTCTAATCTGGCTATATAATTTATAATCTGGCTATATAATCAGGCTATATAATTTTCTGATCTGATGGGTTAGAAATGAAATCTTCTTATGCTTTTAATTTTCATACCTCTTATTACTAATGGGACACAGTATTTCATCATAAGTTTGTTGGCCTGTCAGTTTAATATTTTCAGAATTTCTGTTGATATGTTTTGCCCATCTACTAGTAGATTTAATTATCATTTTTGTCATTTTTTATTGTAGTAAAATATTTGTGATGCAGTATCTGCCATTTTAACTATTTTTATGTGTATAATAGTGTTTAAGCATATTCACAACTCACAATGTTGTGTAGAACTATTACTGCTATTTCTAGAACTTTTCATTGCTCCTAAAAGAAACTCTGTAACCAATAAGTGACAGTTACTTTCCCCTCCTTCCCTATTCTTCTAGATCTGATGACCTTCTAATCTACCTTCCATCTCTCTGCATTTGCTTAAGTCGGACATTTCATTTAAATGAAACCAACTATCATTGTCCCTGTCCTTTTTTGCTGACTAATATTTTGCTTAGCATGTTGTTTTTAAGCTTATCTATGTTGTAGAATATTTAAAAACTCATTTCTATTTTATGGCTAAATAATATTCCATTAAGTAAGTATGTAACATTTAGATTATCCTTTTATCTGTTGGACACTGGTTAGCTTTTTCTTTTGAGTGTTAAGAATAGTATGGCAATGAACATTGACGAAGTATCTCTTTGAGTTCCAGGTTTCAGTTCTCTGAGGTATGGAGTGGGATTGTTGGCTCATTTCTGTATTTGTGTTTTTCAGAAATGGCTAAAATTTTTCCCCAGAGGCTGCACTAGTTTCATAATCCTATAATCAATGCACAAGGCTAAAATTTCTCTACAACTAATATTTGTTATGTTCTTTTTTTTTTTAAAGGGCCATATGTCTTTAGTCACTTTCCTCTTCGCTGAGACAATACCCAACATCCACAATTTAAAGGAAGATATGTTTATTTTGGCTTAAAATTTCAGAAGTTTCAGTCCATTCTTGGCCTGCCCCAAGGCAGAAAAGACATGACAGAAGGGCCGAGCAGAGGAAAAACTGATCATGTCACTGTGTCAAAAGCGGAGGGAGAAGAAAGGGTTGGTGGGGGGAGACAGAGACTTTCAGTTCATGGCCCCAGTGACCCAACTCTAAGAGCAGGTCAGATATAGCACCCCCATTACACAGTTATCTCCCTAAGCCCAACCTCGAAGGCAGGAGTCTTTTGGGGGACATTCCAGATCCAAACCATGATACCATATTAATAATTGTGAGGTAATATCACATTTATGGTTTTGATTCCCATTTCCTTAATGACTAGTGGTGCTAAAATCATATTTGGAGAAATATCTATTCTAGTCCTTTGTCCTTTGTGAAATTCTTTTTGATATTGGATTGTAGGAATTTTTCATATATACTCTACTTTAGACCTTTATTACATATGTGAGTTTCCCATATTTTCTCTTACTCTGTAGGTGATCTATTTACTTCCTTTATAATGCTTTTTGATGCAAAACTTTTTACACAGTCTAATCTGTCTAGTTTTTGTTACTTAGGGTTGTATTATCCTTTTTATTGATATTCAGTAAATCTGTACATATATTCTGGGTGTGAGTCTTTTATTGATTATGTTCATTAAAACACTGTATCTTCCTCAACTATGTGATTTTTCATTTCTTCTTTTAAATGATGTGTTTTAATAAGTAAAAGTATAAATTTTAATTTTTACATTTATGAATAATAATTTATAGTTTATGCATTTCCTTTGCTTTTAGAAGATGACCTTGTTTAAAGATCAAGAGTAGTATTCTATTTTTTCAAAAGTTCTAATGTTTTGCTTTCAACTGTAGAGTTTTCTAGTGTTTTTCTGGTGTAACTGGCATAGTAGGAACACCTTTAAATGCCTCTGTTGAACTCTTGTCTGGTTCTTTCAGGTCATGCCTACTGATTTCTGCTTTTTCCAGAAGTTAAATCATGGATTGCCTTTCTATGCCTGTCTTAATCCAGGCCAGTTACTATCTGGTAGAATTGGGTTAAGTTTTCTGGCTTGTGCCCAGCATGAATGTAGGCTTTTCCACTTTTTATTTTCTATATAATTTCATTAAAATCTGCAAGGTGGAAAATTGGGGTATCTATTAGTGCCATCCCAAGGCTTTTCTAATGTCTATCTAGTTGCTCTGGCTAATTGTAGCATTCCCTGGTTATTCATAGATTTGACACTCCAGAAAGAGAGCAGCCCTTATTTGCTAGCATGACATATGCAACTTATTTTATAAGATGAACTGTCTTTTCCTTTTCTAGTCAGAAGTCACATGAATCCTTATGTTTTTCATAAATTACACATGTTATTTGATAAAGGCTAATAGATACTGTTTCAAGAATCTGGTTGCTATCTAAACTTGCATTTTGTGTTGAGAGATGAAAATAACGTTAGCACTGAATTTTTAAGCAAATGAGGCAAACAATTCCTGTGGCTGGTGGAGAAAGATGCAAAAAAGAGGAATAGGAAAGAACAATGATTGTGGAATTTGAAAACAAGAAAGCACACCAATTGCAAGAAGTGTAACTTAAAGATTCTTGACTGCCCGTCATTTTCTTTAATAAACTTCAAAATGTCCATGACTGTGAAGTTGAGGGGAAAGGCAAAGAGATTTAGGTAGGATTTTAGAGATCTGGAGTTTCATCCTGGCTCTTCTCTTTAGTAAATGAGTGTACTTTCTGTACATTATTTCTGAATGCTTCTCATGTAGGATAGTGACACTTGCTTGCATTGATGGAATGACAGGATTGTTGGGAAGATATAATAGGAAATGCATAGGAAAGTATGTCATTAACATGTAGCACAAGTCACAGGTTAGGTATCAAAATGCCTACTGATGAATTTGGAACAATTTTCTTCTGGTTGAGTTAAAAGTCCTCTTTATGTAATTATAATGTTAGTTTTCAATTCTCAGAATTTTTTTCATGATACATATCTAGCCATATGCAAAAAGCTAACATTCCCTAAATTTTAGATGAAATGATTAAGTGGGGGGAAAATTAGAGTATATGACCCTGCAACCTTGCCAGGGAAAGAGTGAGCCCAGTATCTGGAGAACCATCTACCCTGGACTGGAATTCATGCTGTTTGTGTTTCCCTTACCTTTATGTGTTCCTGTTAATGTTTTGGGAGAGGTCTTGTTCTATGCAACTTGTTATAGCTTTGAATATGATCATTCTTGGAAAAACATCCCAGATACTGGAAAGCAGCTACCGAATAGGCTACTCCATGGAATGATTTGATTTAAAATGTGTACAGTTTCTACACTACAGAAGGCTCCTGGAGTATTTGTAGCATCTGTAGGCCCCTAGATACTTTAATCTAGGGCTCCAGATGCTGGCAGGCATTTCCTACTATTAAATCAGTCTTAAAGGATTGCCATATGTACTTCAATCAAACCTTTCCCACACACATACACACTCCCATAAAATTGCTGCGTTACAGCAAATCTTTTCAATCATGTTCACACAAATGTGGCCTTCTATTAAGGGGTATAATGTTGAGTTTAACAATAGGAAATTTGTGTGCCACACTGAGTTTTATGCTGTGGAATGGGACTCTGCTGCTGCATCCTCAGGATGTTGACAGTTGAAATACCATTATGGCATAATGTTGGCAGTCAAGAATAAAACTTGGTTTATAGATTTCTTAGCCTAAGATTCATTTCTCCAAACTTCATAGCTTTCAAAGTATTTTTCTTATATCAATGTGAGATAGGCAGAGTAGGTGTTATTATCCACGTTGTTTTTAGCTTAAAGAAACTAAGGCTGAACTGTGACATGGAAATGTTAAATATAGTTCACTATATTACAGTCAACAAGATTTTTAAAACTTTGGTGTTATTTTCCAGTTTTCTAATATAATATAGCTTAATTTTTGAGCAATGACCAGAAATCACAGAAGTTACACCAATATCTTTCAAACCCTTTGAGATTATAGTGGAATGTGTATATATATTGGTGAAGGAATGCACGTCCTATTCCTTTTCAATGATGTCCTACAAAAGCTAAAGGCAGCAACCTCATAGGACACATTTAACCATGTGGGAGAGATAAGGAGAATTTGATTTTTAGGAAGTCCTCACCAAGTAGGAAGCAAAGGAGAAGCCCTTATTCTAGAAGAGGAGGAAGAGAGAGCCTCAATCCTTTAAAGTAGTGTGTGGACACTAGACCTGCACAAGTAATAGTATGATAACTGTAATATTGATAGTGGCCATTTGGTCACAATCTAGAGATAAATTTGACTGATAGGTCTGGCACCACTCAATCTCCAAAGCCAGGAAGTAGGATATGGAAGATCCTGAAGTTCTTGTGGTCAACTTTGGGGAAAAATACAGGTATAGAATGGGCCATTAAGTCTGAGTATTGTTCTGGGGTTAGAATCAGGGCCTTTCTCAGCCAGAGACACATAAATTTGATCATAGACTACAGCAGCTGCTCCAGCCCAGTTCTGTATCTAGTAGTCACAGCACAGGACCTCAGAGACCAGGGCTACCCCAGTGACAGAACTTAGAGAACCTTCTGCTGATCAAACTCCATTCTCCAGTCTCCAGCCCCAGCATTCTGAGGACTTGTAAGCTACTTTTTACAGCCACATGGCATCTCCTCTTCCAAGACATGGAGGCATCAGAAAGAAAACTCGAGAGGAGAATTTTATTTTCAATCAGAGCTTAAGAAACTTAAAAGCCAGCTTAATCAGAGAAATATTTAATTTATTAAAAATTTCTTTTTTGGTTAGCATTGTTTTCACTGTCCCCATTCCCCCAATTTCCAAGAAGTAGATTGCTGTTAAGAAATTTAACTTAGTTTCAGGCATACAAAGAAAGTTACCCTTCTTCTGTTGCTGATTTTTTGTCTGTTTTTGGTATCTCTGAATTTTTGGATATGAATTGCCTACCTTGTTACAACAGAAAAGGGGTGTATATAGTCCATGGGTATTGGAGCTGAAGTGTATGTCACTGTGTATGAAAACTTTGGAAACAATAGAAAACTATAGGCATTTTTTCTTTCTCCTCTTTGCTTTAGTTCTTGCTTGCCTAAGGATTTTTCTTATATATAATGGACCTCAGCAAAAGTGCCTTCCTCCAGGAGGGCTGTCCTGAAGCTTACAGTGTGGGCCTCCAGGGGTCCCTTGGCTTCTTGATTTAATTACTGTGAGACCTTTTGCAGTTGCCCCATGGTGTTTCCAGGCTTTCCAGAAGCTGTGCTATAAATCTTCTACCCACCAAAACCTTTTGTATATCTCTTAGCCAGAATAATTGGGAAGAAAATTATTTCATGTTATTTCAGTTGGAGAAAGTGCTAATAATTCAGAGGTCTGTGCAGTGTGATGCAGAAATCTATTAATTTTAGGGTTAGCTCCCTATTCCACTGACCTTGGGTAACTCTCTGAGCCACTATAAAATGGACTGGGTTGTGAGGTTTTGAATGTGAAATGATTTGTTTGATTTGCGTATTCACTTAGCAAATAGATATTAAATGCCTACTATGTGTTATTCCAGGTGCTGGGAAGTGATGAGTCTGCACAGTCCTTGCCTTTTATATAGACCAATAAATTGAGAGACCCTGTCATAGATGGTGAGGTGATGTTCTCCCATAAAATCAGATAGAAACACATACCTTTTTAATCCAATTAGTTTCACAACAACACTTTCTTGGACATTCTCAATCAGTTCTTTAACAAGCCTGGTGGTCAGTTCTCAGAAAGGGTAGTGGAGCAGGAAGTGCCAGCACCAATAAGCTGACAACAGGACTCTGACGATCGGAGCAAAATGATGGCGGTGACCAACATTTCAGCACCTGTTACAGTACAAGTACAACACTGTGGACTTTCTGCGTGTGACCTAACTTGGATGGACTCAATCTCTTCACTCTTGGCCCTAAACTTCAGAGTAGATTGCAGACTGTTTTCCATCAGGGCCTTCCGTCTTCTTTACCATGGTCTTCTCTTCCAACTTAATAAAAATACTACACAAGAGGCCACCAAACGGACTAAAGAGAAAGAAACTTCTCCATGAAGAAAGGGTATGTATGAGGGAGAAACAGATGGGCAGAGTAATAGCAGTGAGTTCACCTCTTAATTTATTAAGTAAAAGGTATTTTATAGCCTTCTATATTATTTTTGAAGTAATGAAACGTTTCCAAAGTGCGAAATCATGTCATCTGTGTGCTTCAGTAGGCTTAATCTACAGAGAAGTAAAGTATTTCATATGATTTTATGGGGAACTTTGGTAAAAAATACACAATGAGTAACCATCTGGTATATTTTTAAAATCTGCTTTGGAATGTATATTTTACATATTTTCTGGATTGTCGTATTTTACTGCCGAGCATGTTTGCGGATACTCCTATTTGAGAGCCACATGTTCAGATGATTGCTGGATAAGCACCAACAAAATAAAAATCCACCACAACAAAAACCTCAAACACAAACTCTCAAAACAGCATTTCAGCACTCCTTTATTCAGAATGCTTCATAAAGCAAATTCTCATCACTAGAGCCTATGCGCCTAAAATATTCACAAACAACTCCCATGTAGGAAAGCAGACCTTTGAGCCTCAAGTGGTTCATTTTTTGAGTGTACCATTTTCCATTTAGAGAGGGGTTAGCACTTAAACATGATGATTTAGATGGGAGAAATAAGAGACATTTTACTTTCTAGAATTGATGTACCTTTTCTTTTGAGCTCCATAGCTGAAAATCGTGGTCAGAAGTTAAATTTGTGAATACATTTTTGTTTCATGTTTTGAGTAAATATTTAGCTCAAACTTTATCACTGTCATTTTTGCCCCTCTCAAAAGATTTATATCTCTTCTTGAAATGGGCTTGATATTGCCTTCAGTGTCTCCGAGGCTTCTGTGGAACCTTCTCTCTGCCTACTTGGTCAGTGATGTTTGTGGAGTGTGGCTTGTTCTGCTTGGGCTGTCTGTGAGCTGTGTTGTAATTGTTGCTGCTGTTCGTGAATCTTTTTTGTCCTTAGTCACCAGGACAAGCTACATAATTTGTGAGATCTACTGCAAAATGAAAATGTGGGACCCTTTGTTTAAATATTATTAAGAATTTCCAGATGGGTACAGTACAGCCCAAAACCAAGAATGATGTCTAAGTATAGGATTATTTAAAAATTCTCTGCTATCTCCTGCTATTTAGAGTCACTCCAAAGTACTTGGGCTGGCAAAGCACACTTTAAGTTTTTCAGAGATTAGGGATGGAGAAAAGCTGAGTGGGAAAAGATAGGCTGTCTTTTAATGGAGTGGCCAAGAAAATGGATGCATGTTAATGAGCCTTGACCTTGATACATGCTTTGTCATGGAATTCTTGCATGTTAAACTTGTCAATTGTCTTTGCAGCTGTGTATCTCCAAGTTCTCTGTAATTTGCTTGTTCTTTTTGCAAAGGTCAGCATCTTCTTACTTAGGTAGCTGCCTTGTTTGTGTTATGGTAACAACAGGATTTAAATACTGTTTATAGAGAAGAAGTTCACCCTTTCTTGCTTTCCCTTGACGTGAATTCTCCTTTTTTGAATTCTGCTCTGGCCTTTCATATTATCACCATTAAAACCCTGCTTTCTGCAGCCACCTCTATATCTCCTAAATCTGCAACAGTCTCTTAATATATTAATCTTTATTATTTTACAGTATTTTCATGCCGTGTCTTCAGTGTTGAGTATGAAGCATTTCTTTGAGGTATAAATGATGCTTTGTTTATATGAGGGGTAGTGGATTAAAAGTCATTTATTAATTATTCACAATGAAAGTGAATGCTCATGGGTGGAATCCAAGTTACATTTTTATTTTAAAGGAAATACACTCATTTAAATTCATGGAAACATAAACAGATTAGAAATAAAAATAGCATTATTAAATTTTAATTCTGGTGTTTTCTGTAATGCATAGTCACATAGTTGAAATGAAATTTAAACTATTTTGCCAAGAAAATTGGGGAAAAACTCACCATGACCTTGTCTGCCACCTTTTTTTTTAATTCCAAGGCTAATCAATCACAAATTATGTATTGCTATTCCAACATTATCTTATTCAATGTCTAAATTCAGCATTGAGGTTTTAGTACCAAGAAACAATGTCTCTCTGTTAAGTTAATCGAACATCTTTATTGTGTTGTTCACTATTTACTTGAACAAAGTGTAATAGGAAAGTCTGTGGAGCACCACACTAACAGTAACACCTACAATTACAGACAAAAAGGTGAAATAAAGTGGCCATCTACCTTATTTGATTTGTCAGTAGCTAACAGCAGTTTCTTAATACCCATAATGTAGATTCATGTGTTCCATGCAGAGGCAACTGATTGTAATATTTCTAGGGGGAAAAAGCATTCTATCCAACAGATGCATTTAGAAAGATGTGCTAATGTATAGCTAAAAGAAGATTACTGCAAGTGATTGGGGTTATAGATTTTAAAAAGTCCTTCATCCTCAATATTTTACAATTAGAAGTAGGATTAGTGATTTTCCAGATGTCCCCTTTATATACCCTATCTATGCCTCTGTTTGCTCAATTTACTTGTGACTGCACAATTTCATTAATTAAATCCTTGATTTTTTTTTCTACATCCTTCTTGAGACTTTTCTTCCCCTCCCTCCCCCACTGACATCTAGGATTTGGTTGCTTCAGTCCTCTACAATTATGGGTATTCTCATATTCACTCTTATCTGTATCTAATTTATCCTACAATCTGCTCCCATACCAATTTTCTGAAAATGACATTTTATTACACGATTCTTACACTGAAAAACAGTAAAAGTGCCCTAAATCCTAGGGCAAACTTCTTATTCTGGCATTTGGTCTTTGCATAATTGGGCACATAGAGCATTTTCAATTTATACTCACACCACTTTGGTTCGAATGTGTGTGAACCTCTATAATTTATACATTGGAATTCAATCCCCAAAGTCATGGAATAAAGAAGTGTGACCATTGGGAAAAGATTAGGCCCTGGATGAGATCATTGCTTTTATAAAAGAACTTGAGGGAATAAGTTTGTCCTTTTCTGCATTTCTGTCTTCTGCCATGTAAGGACACAGTCAATAAAATGCAATCTTGGAAGCAGTGATTGAGCCTTCAATTGTTACCTACTGAGTTGGCACCTCAATCTTGGACCTCTCAGCTTCTGGAAATGTAGGAAATAAACCTCTGTTCTTTATAAATTGCCCAATCTGTGGCATTTTGTTACAGCAGCTGAATGCAGCCCCCCTCCAGCTACCCATGTGTGCTTCTGCCCATCACATGCTTTTTTGCTCACTGTATTTTCATCAACCAAAACATCCTCCATCCATCCCACCACTTACTCAACTTCTTATTAGTTTTTAAACTCAACTGAAATGCTCTCTGGTCTGTGAACCTTAATACTTCTCTAGGGATAAGAGATATTTTGTTTCTTTTAACTTAGTAAATATTAAACTCCTTTTTCATGTCAAGCTCTAGGATGAGGTAAGGAGCCGTCAAATGTGGTTCCTATACTCATGTAAGTGCTAGTCTAGAGAAAACTTAAGACAGGTCTTGGGGTAAACCTTTCTATTTCTAGAGCATTGACTGTGAACTAACTTGGGCACCAGAGATCTAACATTTATCTATTTAGTGAGGTGCTGGGGATTGGTCTGAGGGTCTCTTACATGTTAGGCAGGTGCTCTACCATTAAGATACATCTCCAGCCCAAATATGTCTGATCCATACAGTGTATATGTGTACCTTGTTTCCATACTTTATCAACCCCTTTGAGGATAGAGACAGTGTCTGCACCAGTAAGAGACAGCACAATGTGTTGGGAAATAATGCAGCCCTATAGCCAGACTCTAGAATTCAGCTTGACTGACCTTCATTGGCTTTGCATCCTTCTGGGAGTCACCTTTCATGACATCTCTCTAAAAAGGAGTGAAATAAAAGTGCAATAAAAGTACCTACCAGGAGAGAGTGGTGATAAGGATGAAGTTATTGCATGTATATTAACAGAGAAGTGCTTCCAACAGAGCCACCACATATTTCAGGTGGTGAGTAAGTAGTTTTTTTTTTTTTTTTGGTACCGGGAATCGAACTCATGACCTTGCACTTGCTAAGTAGGTGCTTATCCCGCTGTGCAAAATCCCCAGCCCTGTTACTATTTTTATAAAGCCACAGTCTGTGTGGTCTTAGATAAATCATTTAACTTCATGTAGCTTCTTTATCTCTTTTGTAAAACAAGAATAGTAAGAGCCTGATAAATGTGTGTGTGCACATGTTTGAGGAAATGAGAGAAACAGTGATATTTAGAAAATAAGAGCATACAGAAATTAAGGCTTATGTATTGACTGAACTGAGTGCCTGGGGAAAAAACCAACATAATCTCTACTCTTCTCCAGTCTACAGTGAAATTACTGACAACACACAGAGACAAGCAATTACAGTACATTGTGCTTAGCATGAGGATGGGAACTCAATAAGTGTACAGCTATGTAGCAGAAACACCTCGCATAGCCTGGGGTAGGGCAAGGATGGTCAAAAAAGGCTTCATCCAAGAGAGACAATGTGCTGATGCCCAGAAAGTATCAATTTAGCTTGTTTGAACATCAAAATAAAGTTCAATAGAGCCTACAAATCAAGTGTAGCTATGGAATGAGCAAGAGGGTGAAGGGTATACATAGTTTGAGGGGCCGGTACAATATAAAATTGTGGGCTTCTTTTCAAACAGCAGAAAAAAATGTCTTTTCTTTCTCATTCTATTTTAAAAAATATACTACTGAATGCTGTGCTCCTTTGGGCACAGGGAGATATTTTCAGGATGATTGTCAACCCTCACAGATGTTGGAGTCCTATTCTGAATCTCAACTTATGCACTCAGCTTCATCCCTCTGAGTGCTGTACCCAGGCCCCTGTTGTGGGTTGGGTGTAGGGCAGTGATAGCTGCTAGTGGAGCTCCTGGGCAGACAGCTAGAGTCCTCCCAGGGAGGTGAGGGGGCGGGGCATGTTAGGAGATGAGTAACTGAGCCTGTGGTACGTTCTTTGCATCACATCAACATTCATTGACAAAACACATATTCAAAAACAAAATTATTAAGAATTTCAAGATGATAACCTGACTGTACTAATAGTATGTAGCTATTGTCTTATGCTGTAGAGATAAAGTACTGATACAGCATGAACTTATGCAGTGCCAAATCAACTGATGGGTTGGGGCACTTCAGATAGTCAATGTGTTTTGTTTGTTTTCTTTTTAAAAACAACTAAGACCACTAAGCAGGAAAGAGGTGAGTAAATATGTGGTAGAAAGATAAAGAAGATTTTATGCAGTATTAGATTGATTTCCTCCATTTGGAGGCATTAGTGTATAATTAATATGTTCTGTTTGCTTATCTGTAGTTTATAATGGTTTTAAAATAAAGATGTATTGATTTTGTGACAAGAAAAAAATAAACTACAATAATTTTTATAAAATAATTCTGGAAGAGTTTATCTCCCATATTGTTTAGATAAAGGAAGGCTAACAGGATACGTGTTCCTCACAGAAATGGGTGTGTTCTGTGCAGTCACTGCATCTCCAGAACAAACCCAATTTGGCTATGATTTATTTCTGACTACTAATATTTTTGGACTTGGTTGCTGTGATGGCTAACTATCTGTCAGTCTGAGTGGGCCTGGCGATCCCCAGAGCACCAGTTACACATTATTTCTGGCTGTGTCTGTGAGGGTGTTCCTGGAAGAGATGAACATTTGAATTGGTAAACTGAACACAGCAGATAGCTCTTTTCAATGTGGGTGGGCATCACCACCAGTCTGCTGAGGTCCTGAGTGGAACAAAAAGCCAAGAGAAGGCTGAATGAGTTCTCTGCCTGACTGCTTGGGCTGAGACATTGATCTTTTCCTGCCTGGAAAAGTGCTGGCTCCTAGTTCTCAGGACTTCATACCCACCCTTGAATGTACATCATCCTCAGTCTGGCTCTCAGGTCTCAGAATGACACTACCCACTCTCCTGGGTCTCCAGTATCCTGGCAGCAGATGGTAGGACTTCTTGGCTTAGGTTTCGTCATTGCGGGAGCCAATATCTTATAATAAATCATATATATATATATATATATATATATATATATATATATCCCTATCCTTATATATATATATGAGCAGAACAAAAATTTAAAAAAATGTGATTCATGCCATAGAAGATATAGGAGTTTTATGTTTTCATGGCAAAGCTTTTATGTCTTGAGAAATCTCCAAATAAATGACTAAAGGTCTAAATGAGTTCTAGACTCTTGAATTCTTACATATTTCTAGTGTCAAGGATCCACTAGCCTCATGGTAAAAATCTTTGTGTAGTTTCTCCCACTGTTCTCTGAATATTTGCAGGAGATTAGAATCAACTGCTCCTTACCTGTTTCGTTGAATTGTTTTATAAAAACTTTTCACTTGGTTGCTGTTTTGGTTACTTTTCTCTTGTTGCTGGGACAAAACACCTGACACCCAGAGTGAAGCAAGGAAAGGTTTATTTAGCTTACAGTTTCTGGAGATTTCAGTGCATAATCAGCTGGCTCCAAGGCATGGCACTGGGGCAACGCTTCAAGGCAGCAGCCAGAGCAAAAGAGCAAAAGGCAAACCTCTTCTCTATCCATTATATTGTACACAGGTCACCCTCCCCCACCTATAGGGTGGATGTAGCACTCCCAAAATGTCTTTGCCCTCCTTTGCACAGGCGGAAGATATTTACAAATATCCTGGCTCCCTGCTGAATCTCTCAGTTAAACTTCTAAACTTCTCAAGTTGACACAATGTATCAACCATAACAGTTGCTTATTTGTAGGTAGACTTTAAACTATCAGTTTCATTTTCTTAATAATTATAGCTGTATTCAGCATTCCAACATGATCTCAGATAATTTTTCATTAGAAATTTTTCTAATAATTTATTTTATATATGCTTTCAAATTTATTGACATAAAGATTCTTTTGATTGTAGTTTTATTTTTATACTTTCATTATTTTATGTTCCTGTGTCTTTTCTAATTTTTTCATATTTGGAATTAATAGAGATTTATTTTGATAATTATATTTTTAGAATCATCCTTTGTTACTATCTTCTTTATTGTATTTTTGGCTTATATTTAATTGATTTTTGCATTTCAAAATTTCTGTTTGCAAATATGTTCTTTGAATTTATTATTTTGTCTTTTTAGCCTATATTATTTTCTGTAATATACCCAACTGCTTTTATCACAAATTTTGATGTGGATTATTTCATGATAATTCAATTCTAAGCATTTTCTGATTTACATTGTTATTTAATTTTGAAACTGAAATGTGTAAGACTTTTAAAAGTTATTACTTATTATTGATTATTTTGAAAGTCAAGTTTATTGAAGCATAATTTACATTTAGTAAAATTTACCGATGGAATTGTCAATAAATTTTGACAAATATGTACAGTCATGAATCTACTACCAAAATCAAACACAGAACATTTTCATCACCCCACAGAAATTCCCTTGTGCCCCTTTGTGATCGATCTCCTACTCTTAACTCCCAGCCTCTGGCAACAGTTCATTTGATTTCTGTCCCTGAGGGTTTGCCTTGTTGTTGATTGTAATTTAGTCACACTATAAATAGGGAGCATGGACTTCATAATATGATTTTTTGGTAGCTGATTTTTTTTAATCTTTATGTAGCTGGTTATATGGAGCATATTTAGTTTTCAATTGCTGTATGTAGAGTTCTGTGTATGCCAGTTAAATCAAACCTGTTTTATAGTTTTATTCTAGTCTTCTGTCTCCTTATGTCTTTTCTATCCAGTTTATCAATTTGCAAGAGAGGTATATTAAAACCTCCCACTATTGTGGTAGATGTATCTATCTTTGTCGTTTTTTTTTGTTGTTGTTGTTGTTTTTGTCTCATGCAGTTTGGTACTGGGAGTCAACAAGTTTAGAATTGATAATTTTCTTGGCTTTTTATTTTAAGCATCCCCAAGTTCTCATGTTTTAGGTGATTTTTGTACAATTATTGTTTAATGAAATCTGACAATTTCTACCCTTTAACAGAACAGTTTAGGCCACTTATATTTATTGTGATTACTTACATTTTTGGTGTCTCATTGTAAATTTTTGTACCATATTTCATTTTATTTTTTCTTCCTACCTTTGAATAATTTCAGTTTTGTTGTTCGTTTGTTTCATCTTTTACCTTTACCAGCTTTGGAAACTTAATATACACTTACAATTCTGTGTGATTACTCAAAAACATAATATACCTATTTAATGTACAAAATCTTAATTTCATATAATTATCTCCTTCTTAAATAGTAAAATGACTATAGAATTCTTTAAATATGCTCTCTTATGTAATTGTGATAATGTATTTAAATTCTAACTTGTTTTTATGTGCTCCACAGTACTTGTTTTACATAGTTTGCTGGGCCCATACACATATTTGTTAGTATCTTTATTCACTCAGTACTTCTTGTAGTGCCTCAGATTTTGCCCCTGATGTCATGTTTCCATAGTATATGCTTTGTAAATTCTTTTAATGGTATTTTGTGACTGGTCAATTTTCTTAATGTGCTTTTCTTTTTTGCTGTGTACTGCAGTCCCTCTTTATCAGCAAAGGATATGTTCCACAACTTCAAACGATGTCTGAAACTGCAGTACTATTTTTTCCTATACACACATAGTTATTAAAGACTTTAATTTACAAATTAGGCACAGTAGGAGATTAACAAAAATAACTGCTAATTAAGTAATGCAATTATAATAATGTACTATAATAAAATTGCTAGCATCACTACTCTTGTACTTGGGACCATTATTAAGTAAAATAAAGATTATTTAAATATCAGTACTGCTATGTTGTGACAGCCAACCTCAGGATGGACACAAGGTGACTAAGGGGAATACGATGTGGAAATGTTGAACAAAGAACTGAGTCAGTTCCCAGGTGGGGCAGAACAAGATGACCGGAGTTCATCATGCTCCCTAGAACAATACACAATTTCAAAATTAAAAACTGTTCATTTCTGAATTTAATATGTTTGAACTAGAGGTAACTGGATTACTGAAACTGCAGAGAGCGAATCTGTGGGCAAGGGTGAACTACCGTACACAATTCTGGACAAGCAATGATCTTCTCTGGATGTGTGAAGCTTTTATATCACTACCTTTTACTATATTTTTACTATTAATTCTTAGGGCCCATTTATCTGCAAAATCTTTGGAGAATTCTGTCATAAGTTTTACAAACACTGTCTCATTTTTGTTTTTTGCCTTATTTTGTTTTTATTATCATTTTCTAGAAATTTGATTCGATATAAATCAGAGCATCTCATTTTGATTTCCATGTGTCCTAAATTCTTTTTCATAATTTTCAACTTTTTTTGTAATGGGTCTGGAGCAATTTCCTTACGTATATCTTCCAAATCATGCCTATCCTTTATTTGTGTAGCTCTTTGAAGATCCAAGGGTCTTAGTTCCTAATTTGAAATCCCAATACTTATGTTTTATACCCTTAGGGTTCATTGCTAAGAGCAAGTAGTTAGGTTTTGTGTAAAAGCAAAGGCCTAAGAGTTGTTAGGTTGCTGTACTAATTGTCAGTTGCTATTTTCTTTCTTTTTTTAGTTTCTACAGTCTCATAATTTCAACTATACACTGCAAAACATGGTAGTCATATATTTTTCAGTATTTCTAAATGTTTTATGTAAAAAATTTGGTGTATGTGACATTTTGCTAGAATTGAATGTCTAGAATTTATTCTTTATCTGGATTTCTTTATATTTGACATGATTTTAATAAATATATATCCTAGTTTTCCATATCTTTGGCATTGCTTTAGGATTTGCAAGAAAATCAAGCATTCCATAACCTTACTGTCATGAGTTCATTTTTTTATTTCTTTATCCACAGAGTCTTTTTGAAGTGCAAATTGTTTCTTAGTTTACTAATTTAAATTTCTTTCTAATGACAACCTGTACTACTAGCTCAAAGTGAAATCTGGACTTTCTTAGATGCCAAATAGAAGTAGCTTTGGGAGATTGTTCACTGACCATTATTACTTTGATTGAAGGGTCATTTTTACTAATATAGACTTTACATTATAAATAGCAATGTTATGATGGCTAAACAGTCCCTTAAATGGAAATGTACAGATTGTTAAACATGGGGATATATTTGTATAGGAACATAAACTTTCAACCATAAAAAGACTACCGTAAAATGCAAATTAACCTTTATGGAACAATAAGTCCCTCTAATACTTGGAAAGTATCACTCATTTGTAGATATATGTCTTTTTAAATTTTTTGTTTCTCTGAGAGACCTTGAGAAACTGCAGGTAGGCATCCTCTATCTGCTACTGCTCCCTGTGATTTCCTAATTTTAGATGAGCTTATATATCTTTGAGCCTTAAAGTGTTGGTAGTTGTCCCTTCCTACCAAGCCAGTCTCACTTCCTGTGCTACATTAAGCTTCTGTAGATGTAACAGGCTCCCTTCCTGAAAATACTATTCACTTATGACATGATTTATAATTGCTTTGATATAAATCTACTTGAAGAAAACTTCGATTATATTGTAATCTTTTTAAAACTACATTTTCCCTATGTTTCCACTTCATAACTTGTTAAATATATAAGTATGTATGCGTGTGTTGCTCAATACATACCTCTTGGGCAAATGAATAATGGTATATGTTTTCAGTATGTTTTGAGTGATCTATCATAGAAATTTATATCTAGAGACTATTTTGAAAGTGAATTTTATATCTCTAAATGAAACTGATTTATTCCTAATGGCCTATCCTTTCAAAGAGTTTTAGTACTTAGCAATCATTTAATGTATGGATTTTTTGACCTATTCACTCATATTACAGATGCTGTGAGCTGCTCAAGTCTGCCAAGAGAAATCTGTTTTACAGATTTAAAGATAAACGACATAGTATTATTTAATAGTTGCTGCTATGGATGGGTGTGCCCATAATTGACAGTTTAGCAGATTAACAGCTCACTGGATGGATTATTTTCCTCCTGTATGGATTTTAGAGAATGAATGTATCTCTAAAATAGCCAAAATCAAATAAAATAAACTTCTGCTATGTATCAAACATTGTCTAGATACTTGAGTGAGGGTAGGGTGGAGATGGAAACTAACAACCATCACAATCAAATGCACATGATAGAAATGTCAAAGTCAAATGGCGAATGCTTTCTATAAAGATACGTGCACTTTACAAGGGTTGATCAAAAATATGGTGTATTGAAATTTAAAAATATTGCAATAAAAAGCAGATTGCCATTAATCCCAAACAATATACTTTTCCTTGCTTTGGACACATTTATCTCAACATTTTTGCCATTTTCTGAAGCAGTTCTAGAAGTCCTTGTTCGTGAAGGTGTAATGAAAAAATACAATGATTGCTGCTGCCGAGTGCCGTCCAACAGAAAGGCAGGCTTACAAAAACATTATGGTGTGTACTTATCCACCATATTTACCAGATCTGCTACCATGTGAGTTTTGGCTATTTCCCAAAATCAAAATGACCACGAAAGGTAGATAGTTTGAATTGATTCATGACATTCAGGTAGCAATGACAGAACAGCTAAAGATAGAAAAGAGCACTTCCAGAACTGGTTCAGACTCTTTTCAGAAAGTAGCCACGATAATGAAACAATTGTATGTGAAATTAGAAGGAATACTTTGAGAGGAGTTAATGGCAGTGTATCTTTCACTGTAATAAATTTTGTAAAATTTAAACATTCACTTTATTTTTGTCCATACCTTATGTATCAGTGGTGCATATTAAGAAATAATATTAAAGTTGTTACTCTTGAGGATTTCTAGAACTGGTATTCATTAGAGTGTTTGCATAGGCACACTCAATTGTACTGTCAGAGTATCTCATTGAATACTATTGCTTATGAAACATGAAATTAAAAGAAACATTACCAGCATTTGAGTGATTAAGACATGTGTAAGGAGCAGTGACAATAACAGTGGTAATAGTGGCCATAATTAAAAAGAAATGAACAAAGAAATAAATTTGCCAAATAGTCTGTGTATGTTGTTTCTTGTCTAGAAATATCAGGTCTAATAAAGGATTTCTTGGAAGAGGTTTCCTGTCAATTCATGCGATGGTGTCTGTAATGGTTAAGAATTCCTGGCATTGTAATCAAGCTATCTTTTGAGTCTCCATTTTTCAGTTACTGTCAGTATGAAGCGGGGCAAGTCATTTACCCTCTCTGTAGCTTCTTTCTCATAAAATGGGTGTAATATCTATTTTGCCATATAGTTAATTTATCTGGTGTGATAATTGGATGGCACATACCTTATGCTCTGTCTTTAATTATTTAATTCTTTTTTGTTCCAGATTTGTGTGTTTTCCATGACTGTCGAAATCAAACAATATCATTGTCTATGACAGAGAAAATGCTTGAAGTAAGACTATATTACTAAATGTTAGTAGGAACTTCAAAGACAAAATAGACTTGAGGAGCAGTTAGGAAGTTGGGCTGAGAAGACAAAGGCTGTCTGTAGGACAAGTTGGTGAAAATGGGAACTAGAAACTCAGTGTTGCTAATTGTGGAAAAAGAGAGTTATTACTGTGGTGTTCTGTATTAAGCCAAAAAGACTGCTTGTTAAATATAGTTTAAAAACAAGAAATACATTACCAGAAAACCAAACAAGAAATACATTACCAGAAAACCAATAGACCAATAGGTTGTTCTATTCAGTTTGACATTTCCTACAAAAATAACTACAACTGCACTTTAATATCTGAAAAATAATACAGAGCACAGAGTGATGTAGTTGCACTGAGAGGGATAATTGATGTGAAATTTTTGAAAAAAGTAAGGGCTGCTATGCAAGTATATCATGTTTTTTTTTTCTTTTTCTTTCCTTTTTTGAAACTTCTATTCCTGCCTTAGAAATAGATTGGGGAGAATTTTTAGGATTATGGAGTTGCAAGCACGTCTCCACTGAAGACAGTTTTCATGACTCTTTGGCTTTCCCTACGGTTACCGCAATTTACTGCATGGTCTCAGGTCACAGAAATTCATATGATGTACAAATTAAAGTGGGGAAAGACTTTATTTTTTCCCATTAATGCATTTTACTTACGTAAAATGAAACTGCTTGATAAATACAAGTAAGTCACGGAGAGAGAGTTGACAGAATGATAAAAAATAAGTTTTTCTTATCCTGGGTAAGGTGTCTTTTGAGTGAGACAGAAACCCTCTCCCAGACTTGGACTTCTTTGCCCTCAAAAGCCAGAGCTGCTGAGCCTGAATTGGCTCTAAGATTTCACACCTGGCTGTTGTCAGCTCATATTTTCCGTTTGGCAGGGTAGCCTTGTGATTCATGGCCAATAGCCTGCCCCTGGAGGGATGGTTAATGAGGTTTGAAGTTTAATTTAAATTTCTTTTTTCAAAATTCTTTTCTTTCCATGAAGATAAAAGTCAAGAGCTTCCCGATAAGCTTGGCTGCTGTGCATTCCACTGTTCGGAAGTTTAAGAAGGCAAAGGGACTGTGGGTGGAAACACGGGGGCTGTGTCTGATTTCACTGGGTGGGTCGGCCCCCTGAGAGGTTTCTTGGACAGGTACCAATTTGCTTCAGGCATTTAGAGGGCTTATTTCTTCAGGTGGGCTGGTCCACTATCTCCGCAGGGTACAAGTCTCTTTTCTATTAGTGCTAATGTGAAGGGCAGGCTCACTGAATCATGAGTGTCCACGCAGGCATGTTGTGAAAAGCAAGCTTACAGACACTGAAAGGATTAAGCTGGGGTAGGGAGGAAGATCTCCTGGAATGGTGGCACATATTTCTTGAAATTTCTGCTCCTGCCTTTAGAAGTAAAAAGGGGGAGTTTTTAGGACTATGGAATGCCAAGCATGGGCCATCTAAGTTTTCTCCTGAGTCTCAGGTACAGGAGACTTATTTTCAAACTGCCTGAAAAGCAGGAAGCAAAGGACAATACCAAGGAAGGTGTTACAGAACCGCAGGTCACTGCCAAGCAAAGGCGAGAAGGAAAGATGTGTGGCACCGTGAGCACAGGAGTGGCTGGCTGCAGCAGAAGGATTCTGACCTTGATACAGCCGTGACTCCTCCCCAGCCCCGCAGAGCCCGGGAATTCCAAGTTTGTGACTAAGTAATGATTTGCCCCAGTTGGAGGTGCTGATAAAACAGTTTATATACACGCTGTTCTTTCAAAAAAGCTAGACAATTTGAAATGGAAAGAGTAGGGAGGGTCTGAAATCAAATTTTAGTTTTAATGACTTGGGCTTCCTTGTAACTTGACTGTTAACTCTGATTGCATTTCCTTGTACTATTGCTTCTACCTTGATTTCACCAGGTTAATTAATTAAATTCAACCAATGTTGATTGAGTTAGTCAGCTTCTTTGTAGCTGAAACAGTCTTCAGACTCTGAGAGTAATTAGGGCCAACATTATCTCATCATGTCAACCTTACACACCTGGTGAATGTTTTTAATGTATGGTACCAGCTGTTTGCGTAAGAGACACTTGGGTGGTTGCAAAAATGCTTATTTCTAGGATCCACTCCAGTCTGTCATGTTAGAATTTATTGCACATATATCTACACACATGCTCAAAAGAGTCTTATAAATACCAATATTTGAGAACCACTGCCTTCACTAATAGTTTTCAACTTTAGGTGGGCAATATTCATAGAGCAATTTTTCTCCCATACATACCTTTGTGGTAACTAAGGTAACAGATTAAATAATCACCTTGAACAGTTCTTTAAAAATTTTAAAACTCATTAAAAAGAATTTTATGCATATTTAGCAGTCAATATTTATAGTTTAATATGTTAGTCTCAAGGGAAAAAACAACTTATTCTTCAAAGGGTGATGATATTTATTTGGGAATAGCAGAGGATGGCATGGGAATATGCATGCAATAGTAAACTATGAGCATATTAAAAAAGATTGAGGCAAGAAGTCTGTAAAGAAAAAATGAAGAGGATTACATCAAGTATTTTAAAACAATAGTCCTGGCCACAAGGGTGGTATCCTATGAAATGTCTCTTTAAAGTACTTTCTGCGTAAGGTTCCAGTGGCCTTTGTGCAAGCTTGCGATTCTGGCAGTCAGCAGTCATGTAATAACCCATCCTTCGTAAAATGCTGGCATCATTTACTATTTATTTTATTAGGTTTGACACAAGTGACTCCATTTTGGTTCTCATGACTTTCACATATCTTTCAAAAGTATAACTGTATTTCTACATTTGGATTGACTTTCAAAAATGGGAGTAGTTATTCTATCTTTCTTGGAACTACATTGTAGAGACATGCTATCGTAACACATGGTATGCCTGCCTGTCTTCCTTCCTTCCTTCCTTCCTTCTTTCCTTCCTTCCTTCCTTCCTTCCTTCCTTCCTTCCTTCCTTCCTTCCTTCCTTCCTTCCTTCTTTTTCTTTCTTTTCTTCTTTCCTCCTCCTTCTTTTCTTCCTCCTCCTTCTTCCTCTTCCTTTTCTTTTCTTCCTTCTTCCCCAAGAACTTTATAACAACTTTGTGGCAACATCTTTCTGACATGGTTTCCTATTTAAGCAACAGACATGCTTTTCATCCTATTTAGAGTATTGGAGATAAGGGGTGTCTTAGTTACTTTTCTCTTGTTGCTGGGAAAAAATACCTGACACCCAAGGTTAAAAGGAGGAAAGGTTTATTTAGCTCACTGTAGAAGTTTCAGTCCATAATCGGCTAGCTCTCAGGCAGGGTGCTTCACAGAGAGAGCAATTCATGGCGGGCAGAAGACAGAAAAAGCAGCAAGCCACTTTCTGCTCCCTTTATTTTATCCAGACTGCTGGAATTAGGGCAGTGCCAAACCAATTCTTGTACTGATCTAGTCATCACCCAGACTTAATATCAGCATTACACTATCAGTCAGTCACAAACTTGAGGCTTTGGGGGAACATCTGGACACAAACCATAACAAGGGGTTTTGTTTGTTTGTTTGTTTTGTTTTAGTGGTGAGTATCAAACTGATGACCTATTGATGCTAGGCAACTGCTCTACCCCTAAATGAACTGCATCCCTAATCCACATTTGAAATAATTAAAGGTACTACTTGATTCTCTATCAGAAGCATCTGCTTTGCCTGAGGGGGCAATTCAGAAAAGGGGGCCCACTCAGAGAGGTGGGCTTCCCACTGATGACTGCTCTTGGCATGACCAAAGGAAAAGGAGAAAATAAGAAATCCTCCTGAAGAAAACCTACAGACTCCATTTCTTTTTTTCTTAAATGAAAGAAAAGTAACATCTATTTTTCTTTGTGGAAATGAATCAATGAAGCTATATTCTATGATCCATTTAATGTAGTTTTGAACAAAAAACTAGAATAAAGACCACCTTCCTTTATCTCTTATTATTGTTGCCCCAGATTAAATATCTCTGCCTTGGATCAATTACCCAGAATGTCCTAATTGAGCAACTCTTATTACAAGGTTTGCAGGACAGAGTTATCCATTATCCTTCACCTCCATGTGTACAATCCTTAATAATCACCCTGGAGTTCCTTAAGAAGTGTGCGGGGTCATTGCTGCTGGGCCAGTCCTTTCTTAGTTAAGCAATGAGATTCTATTTCACTCTCTTCACTGCTATTGTATACCCATGAAAGTTATCATTTACTTTTAGAGATAATTTTGAAGTATTCCTGAATTATATCCCAATCTGGAATATAAATCATTGGCAGAATGCTGCCAATATGGCTATAGCAGCATCCAGGTCTATATTATAAATAACTTTAGCCCTATTCCTAAATCTTCTTAATTCTCTGGACCAGAGTTACCCAGATCACAGATCTTGAAGCACATCTATCTCTATCACATTCAGTCTTTGCTTTTCGTGATCTTTAATTTATATATTGGAAAATCCTATTAAGCTAGACTTGACAGGGCAAACGATAGTAATTTGCTTTTTCTGTTGATTGCAAATGTGACTTCAGGTTACCTAAGTACTAATAGTTTCTTTTCTTTAGTTTGAGTTGCACTGGGATTTTAAATTTTAAAAAAAAAGTCAATGTAATTTTCAGTGCTAGTTGTTCTGACAACAAAACAAAACAGCCTACAGAAATTGAGAATCTGAGGCCTTTATTCTCAATTTGAATTTAAAGTTAGTTTGGAACCAACTAGTTTTAAAGTTAATTTCGAAATAAAGTTAACATTAATGAATAAATAAAAGAAACATAGTTAAAGAGATGTAGAGTATAGAGGGCATTCTGATTGTGATGTCTGTTACTCACTTAGCTAAACTTTGGGTTATAGTTTTTACCAAAAGTTGATTGTGATGCAAATTTCTATGGGGCTAGAGTAAACTGACTATCAGAGACTATTTTTAAATGACAGATATTCACAAGATTTATGAACTTCATATGCTCTAGCATGGCCACTTCTAAAACTCACTGGTCTTGAAAGAAGTGCTGAGTTGATAGAAATTTGAGGTGTCAATATGGTATTAGTTGGAGTTCTCATCACTGAGATGCAAAACCTGATACCCACAACTTAAAGGAGGAGGTTTAATTTGTCTCACAGTTTCAGGGGATTCAGTCCAAGACAGGGCAACCATGGCGGAAGGGCATAGTGGAGCAAAACTACTTAGTTCATGGAGGCCAGGAAGCAAAGTCAGAGAGAAAGGGGCAAGGGCTCAGACCTAGACAATAAGACCAAGTCTCCATGACCTACCCAGGCACACCCACAAGTGTGCTTCATTAAAACCTAGGAGGATTAGAAAGCCAGTCATGTTGACACACCACTTTAACTGGCACAGAGACCTTCTGGGAAGACTTTGTATGTTTGTCATTTGTAACTTATTCTTGGTGAAAGTTGCTTATATCAGAGAAACACTGGGTGATATTGGCCTCAATGGTGGGAGTCTTGGTCTGGAGGCGGAGGGAATGAGTCCAGGAAAGGCATATCAATCAGAGGAGGAAGGAAGGAAAAGAAAAAAGAGGATGCAAATGCAGTTTGAGTGGAAGTTTAAAAATAATGATTATTCAAAAGTTACTTGAATAAATATTAATGAATTTAGAAGTTTATAATTGCTACTTTCCACTAATAAATTTGATTATTACTCTTTTTATCAGAATACTTCTACTCCTATTGACAATCACAGGATAATTTCCTTATGATAATACTGAATCTTCAAAAAGTAAATTAAAAAATCTTTCTGGCTTCAGTCCAACCCATAGTTTCTATTTGTTTCTCCTTTAACTCTTAGTCTAAACTTCATTTCATTTATATGCCAAAATCTGACACTCATGAAGTGATTCATTTCTTAAGCTTATTATTATTTTCCCCACTGCCTGGTCCAGTTTTGAGCATCAAATTGATTCATTGTTAAATTTATTGGATCATTTGGTTTTGAAAGACAACGTAAAAAGACTTATTGAAATATGATCTTGCACTGTCAAAAAAGATTGGTTTTGGTGCTAGGAATCGAACTCAGGACCTTGAGCTTTCCAGGCAGGTGCTTGCACCACTGAGCACTGTCTTGATCTTTCTTCTGCAAGGACTTGGAATTCAGTGCTCTGTACAAATGGCACTCCACCCATGCTCCTCTTGTGTGAACTGTCTGTTATTGTTCTGTGCCTCTGTCTCTGCTTGACCAGCACTGCTCAATGACTGTTAACAAATGAAACATTAAATGAAGAGGGGAAGCAACATCAAAACCTCATGGGTAATTTTGCTTGGCTCTTCTCAGAGCACTCCCTGTGCTGTGGGTATTTGAGGTTATTTCTACTCAAGGGGACTCCAGCATCTTCCTGTGCCTCAAGTGTTTCTTAGCATTTTATGGAGGATTAATCCAGATGTTAAGACTGTTCTCTATAGTTTAATGGTGTTGGGCATTTTTCTCTGCCCCCAAGAGAAGGTTCACATAGTAATAAATAGTTTTGCTAGAGAGGAGAGCTGGGAGTTGAATTCCTAGCCAAACTGTTTTCCTAAAGTAGGAGAAATGTTGTATTGGGGATAAAGTGTCCTCTTAAGTGTTCTCACCTCTAGTAGGAAAAATTCAATTGCCCTGAAAGGTATGTCATCACTTTTCCCTTCCTGAGACTTTAATCTTTGTATCACAGTGGAAACAGAGCTGAAGATCAAAGATGCAACGCAAATTACTGGGTCATAGTTTGAACCCGACTTGTGTGGTCATCAGAATGTCTAGGCGCAGGAGGTAGCTGGCAGCAGATGCAGAGCTGTGGGAGTGTCGGAGGAACAGCAGGGAAGGCCGGTGAAATTATCTGAGCACAGAATGGTGATTTTGATACTTCGTTCTGCCACCAAGCGCAGGTTATTAGCTGTAGAAAATCAATTTTCTTTGATAGTGTCTCTATGTCCCCTACCTCTTTTCTGAAATTTAGGCGATGACCAAAGCAACTTCACACAGTATATTGCGTGGCCTATTATGTGTTTGTTGCATTTAGCTGCTCTGGACATTATAAAATCAATACAATACAATACTGAAACTAAATTTAAAAATAGATACTGTACTTTTCCTATCTCCCTTGTAATTTCAATCAGATAAGGTTTTTTTGTTTCTTGTTCAAAGTTGTTTGGTGAGCATTCAGTTAGCAAAGAGCTAAACATAAAGAGCTAAAGATATACTTTAATCTAATCACCACATAGTTAGTTCATAAGTGTGAAAAGTACATGCAAGGACTAGTGAAAGAAATATAATTTGTATTAAACTTAGCTCATGCACCTTCCTTTCTCTACAACTTACTCTCGAGGGTTATAATGCCTTTATTCCTCTCTCAATCTATGAGCTTATCTTTTTTGCTAAAACGAATATAATGACATTTCTAATAAATAGGAAACAAGAGAAACCATACTGTTTATAAAGTTACCACTCTAACAACAGATTACCAGAATTTTGGTATGCTTCCTTTCAGTCTGTTTTCTAGGCATGTAGGGTTTCCGCTTTAGTTATTATATTGTATATCGATGCTTATAGCTTTCTTGGATTTTGTATTTCATTATAAGCATAGCTTATCATGTAGTCTTCAATATCTTAATTATGATGAGCCACAGTACTTTGAAGAAGAGACAAGATATTCAGTTAGCCTCTTGTTTTTCTAGCTTTAGCGGTAGTGCACTGCCATACTAATGTTTCCAGGAAGTTTTGTTGGTAGAAATGATTATCTTTATTCAACTCAGTATTTCCTACACCTTAACCCACCCTAGCCCTTTTTAAAAGAAGAGATCCATCAATAGTTAAAGGACAGTGTTTTTAGGAACTCTCATTTGGGAAAAAATAATATATCACCATGAAATATACAGGGAATAGTTTAGAAAAGATTTTATTGATATTTGTTATGGTTGATATATTGTGTCCACTTGAGAAGTTTAGAAGTTTAACTGAGAGACTCAGCAGGGAGCCAGGGTTCTTACTTTGTAAATATCCTCTGCCTGTGCAAAGGGAGGCAAGGATATTTTGCCAGTGTTAGACCCACCTTGAAGGGGAGTGTTACACCCACCCTGAAAAGTGGGGGGTGGTGGCCTGTGTACAATATAAAAAAGAGGTAGAAAAGAGGCTTGCGTTTGCTCCCTTTTGCTCTGGCTGTTGCCTTGAAGTGTTGCCCCAGTGCCATGCACCCTGCCTTGGAGCCAGCTGATTATGGACTGAAATCTCCAGAAACTAAGCTAAATAAGCCTTTTCTTCCCTAATTTTGGGTATCAGGTATTTGTCTCAGCAATGAAAAAAGCAACCAAGACAATATTGTTAAGGAACTGGACATTTCTCTTTTTAAAGATATTAACAGGAATGAATATTAAATGTCTCTTAAATATAATTATAATGAAAAGTTTCTCAGTATTGAATACTTTTAAAAATCCTGGGATAAAACATACCTGAAATTAGTGCACTATTTTTTTTAGTACAGTATGATGAATTCACTCTAGTAATATTTTACAGTACTTAGGGTTTTGGCATCTCTGTTCATAAGTGACATTCATCTACAATTTTCACTCTTGGATTAGCTTGGTTAGATTTTGGAAACAAGGATACGTATTTCCTAAAAGCTGATGTATTTTCCTATCTTTTGCTCACAGTAACTATTTACAACATGGGAATTCTTTTCTCCTTGAACATTTGAAATATTTCACTGGTTAATGAGCTGAAGCCTATTAGAAGGAATGTTCTTTAATAACTCTATCAATAATTTTCCCAGTATTGCTCTTATTAGGTTTTCTTTTTGTTGTTATCAAATTTGGTAATTTTTTTTCAAAAGATTTTCTATTTTGTTAATGTTACTTAATTTATTTTCTTTTCATTATTTGTACTATATTTTATGATTTTCACACATTTTCCACAATTGTCTTTTATGTTCTCATTTTGTTCTTACTGGTTTCTTTTGCCTCCTTTTTCACTCTCTATTTTTTAATTTTAAAAAGCAAAACAAAAAAGGATAGAAATGATACAGAATTTCAAAAAAAAAGTAGGAAATTAACACTAGTTAATATATTACATATTATTATCTTAGAAGGATAAACTTGAGGCTTGTATAGGTAAATGGAGGCAGCTTGAGGTCATACTCAATAAGTGAAATAAATCAAACTCACATGTAAACATCATATTGTCTCCTTAGTGTAAAAAAAAACCAAACAAACTGAAAGAGTAGTAAGAACTTCTGCCTCCTTTAATAAGATCTTTTGTTTAAATTTGTTAACTCTATTATTGCTTTTTAATTTCTAATTCTATTGTTATATCATTTCTAATTACTGAAGGAGTGTTGACTTTGTTTTCTTAAATATTAATTTCTTGATATTTTAATTTGGTTATTTTCCTTTTTTATTTTTAACCAATAAGAACACATGAGCAGAGATTTGCCTGTAAGTAGATCCATGAATTCAATAAAGTTTAATATATCTTATTATCATGTATATCTAAATAAGCTGGCCTATTGATGTTCACAGGAAAGTCCTCTGAAATAAGCTTGAAAATTGTATCTCTACCATAAATTACGTTTTTTCTTGTATTGCTAAGTCTAATAGTCAAAGATAATGGTTTAGAAGCAATATATACTGGAATCACTGAGCCCCTTCCAAAATAATGATTTATCTGCTTATAGAGAGGGGGAATGATATGACCTGTGTAATGTCAGTTTAAGCCACTGTACATTTATTTAACAGATATTAGTAAAGCAATTACCTTCTTCTAAGCATTGCTTTAAGCATTTGGTGAATATTAATCAAACAAACCTCAAAAAAAAACATGTGACATAGATATTGTTTTCCCTGTACAGATGTGGAAACCAAGGTACAGAAAGACAAAACATGAACGCAGTGGATCTAGCTCCAGAGTGTGCAGTCTATTATATTACGCTGTTTTCCTATTTTGAAATTTTGCTTGCTTTTTCCTCTGATAGAAATATCTCCTTAAATAAGTTCATGGAAACTTTCTTAGTGTGTATCCAAGTTAAGATTTTAGGAAGGCTAAATCCCTATAGAATTTGATACCTGTCTTAGGAAAGTAATAAAGGCAGGTCCACACATACTCTTCTTGTTTTACTCTTGTTGGAATTACTTCCCTGTGAGCTCTGTCTATAGGCAAAGCCTGTTTTGCGTCCAACCCTACTGACAAACCAGTCTTGACAGCTGTGGAATCCAACACGTTCAGATCATCAAGATCCCCCACCACAGACAGAGGGCTATAAACAGGATAGGTGATACAGAGACTATCCTTGGCATTACATTAAGTAAAAAACTAAAAGAAGAAGAAACACCGCATATCAGTATACCTTGGTATTCTGTAATTTTTGTCTCAAACCTATCAAGAGAATCCTGACAAAGTATGGGCCTGGGTAAGAGGTCGCTCTGAGAATGGAGGTCTGAGAACAGCAAGCATCTATGCAGCTCAGGACAAACATTGAACTTACTGCCCTTTTGGATGCTGGACCTCTGCAAGTAGATGACCCCATGAGCAGTTACTTCCCAGTAAATGTGCAGCACCTGCGGTTTACAGGGTCTGCTCCTGTGGGCATCTCTGAAGTTTGGCAGGTTACCTATAATCAGCTCTTTGCTTTCTCTGATCAGGGCAACAAAATACAAAAGGAGTGTCTCTCCTTCTGACTTTTTATTATTCTTCAGTTTCAGCTACTCTGGAGGAGATAGTTTATTTCAATGCTCCATATCATCACTAATCTGGAAGTCTGAAATCTGAAGTGGTCTAAAATTTGAAACTTTTTGAGCGATAATATGATACCACAAGTGAAATATTTCACATTGGATTTCATGAGACAAATCATAGTGAAAATGCTGGGACACTAAAAATACTATATAAAATTTCCTTCAGGCCATGCATATATGGTGTATGCACAAGTGCAATATATGAAAGATATATGAGTTTTTGGTTTAGAGTTTGCTCTCATTCCAAAGATATCTTACTATGAATATGCAAATATTCCCAGATCTGAAATCTGAAGACTTCTGGGTCCAAGCATCTTGGATAAGGGATAATTAATCTGCATAACTTATGTATTTTACTTCAGACCATGCTGAGCATAGCCTTCAGATTCTATAATAAACACAAAGAAAATTGCTTTTGATTTTTGTGGTTTGATTTCCTCATTACCCCAATTATTTTTAAGGAGACAGTTCTATTTGATTCCAGTGAATGGAGTTTTACTTTTAATAAACCATTATTTTCCATTTTAGTATTTTGTGTTTAAAGAATGTGTTCTGTCGTGTTGTAGTACATGTATGTTTTGGTTTTAGTGTCAGTATTTGATTTAGGAATCATGTATAGCTTTTCATTATGAATGGGGTAGTGAAAACAACATCAGCCATACTCAGTGACAATGTGTAACATAAATGGAATTTTAGCTGTCTCATATTTAGCTTATAAAATTCTGTGTTAGTTGCTAAACTGATAGGAACATACAGTCAAGAAACAAAAGCATACCATGTTATCTTTTCCTAAAATATTTTAATTTTAAGATTTATCTATCATCAGAGTTGCCTAACTATGTATTATCTATAATATATTAGAAGCTCATATTTGATAATATAAGCATCATATATTGGTTGTAAATCATGTGACCATTCTTTGAACTTTCCTGTATCTTCTGTATCTTCTTATATCACAGAGAACCATTTATCCATTTCAACCACGCAATCATTTCACTTTTATCCTTTAGTTCTTTACGACACCTAATTTCTGAACTGGTATGTTTTATTGTAGGAGAATATAGTGGAAAAACTATTTGGTATGATCAGTACACACATAGTTACTGCAACACTTGAGCATCATTGCCTTAGAATAGAGGTTCTCAGCACACGCAGGCAATAAAATAACCCGGAAATCTTGTGAACATGGCCTCTACCTTTTATTTTTGACCCTGTAGATTTGTGTGAACCCTGAGAATCAGCATTTCCACCATGTTAACAGGTGATTTTGATGATGCTGGCCTCAGGCCACACTTTGAGAACCATCCCTTTAGAATTTTTACTTCTATATAGATTGACATTTACTTCTATATAGATTAAAGTGGCATTGTCAAATTTGACAAGTCCTAAATGATCTTAATCCACTGATCTTTATTGTAAGTCTCGAACAATCTATTTTTTTTCAATAATGAATGCTGCTTAGATCCATCTTCTTGGCTTTCTGACTGGCTTAGTCTCAATCTGGAGAGCGAGTGTTCTGGGATACCTGGGAACATGGTCCTGTATAGCTGCTGTGTTGGCCTGCTACTTTCCTGTGGCAGAAAACATTTGAAATACACCATCTTGCTTTCTCAAGCATCTTTTCTGAGAATACCTGGTGTGGTATCTTGCTTACAGGAGTGAGATAGACAAGAAAAATACAGAAGTGGTACAGCAAAGACAAATACTCAAAGAAGCCAAAAAGGAGAAAAAAAGCACAATTAGTGCTGTTTTTGGTTTGATAGAATTCTTCTGAATCTCTCATCTGGACATGCACATTGTTTTGATGCTCCTGGATTATTGATTTCATTGTTCTATATAAGGTGGAAGAATTCAGACTCTTTTGGGGGTCTTTTTGCTTGATTACATACAAGTATCAATCACATGTTTTTTTCAATTTTATGCAGCATTACAAAGTGTTCCCCATCCCAATCATTAATTCTGTGTGACCAATAAATAAGGTTGTAAGGAGACTTTCATATTAACTAATAATCCTTCTTTAAACATATTTAGAAACAGCTATCATCAAGAAGTCAAGCAATAACAAATGCTGGCGGGACTGTGGGGAAAAAGAAACCCTTTTCCACTGTCGGTGGTAGTGTAGACTGGTATAACCACTGTGGAAATCAGTGTGGAAGCTCCTCAATAAACTAGGATTGAAGGTCCCATTCCTTCCAGCTATTCCCCTTCTGGATATTTTCCCAGAAGTATTAAAAACATCTTACCATAGCTATATATGTGCACCCACGTTTATAGCAGCACAATTTGTAATAGCTAAACCTTGGAAACAACCCAAATGCCCATCAATCGAGGAATGGATAAAAAAGATGTGGTATTTTTATGCAATGGAGTACTATTCAATTATAAAGAAGGATAAACTCAAGGCTTTTATTATAGTTAAATGGATGCAACTTGAGATCATTCTCATAAGTGAAATAAATCAGACTCACTTGTGTAAGCATCATATTGTTTCCCTAG
>RJWT010001673.1:0-26670 GCA_004365215.1 Cuniculus paca
TTGCTGAAACTTTATCAACCCTTCTCAATTCATACTACAAATCTCCACCCCTTCCAAACTAAATTAAAGCTCTTTGAAAATATCAGTAGGACATATTAATTTGTAACTTCAGGCATGCAACAAAATACTGAGCTTATAACAAGCATTTAGTAAATTCTTACCAGATTATTGTTCAATTGCTGATTTTCTGACTTGGTTTCAATTCAAAACCAGATTGGACTTGTCAAGAATTTGATCACTTGACACTGAATTCCTAAGACTAGACTCCGGATTTTAATGAAAACATTGAGAGAATAGTAGATTTTGCCATTGCTTGACTTCCAGGCTTATATTTCCTATTCACCAAAGAGGGAAACTGAAATTAGAGTTTTTCAAAGATCATAGGTTTGTAGCAGAGATAACTTGATTGGTGAAATATTTGAGCTGATATGCCTTCATTTCTTCTCTTAACAAATTTTTGATGACCTATGAGAAAACCAAATTTGATATCATTTTGATGAGTTGGCAACACAGGTAGAAGCATGGTTTTTAAATCTATAAACCAAATTAAATTATGAGCAAATGATCCAAAAATGCAAAAGAAAAAAGGAAAAGAGAAAAAATTGTTAAGCAGAAATAAAAAACAGCTGTTCATAGATAGGACAAAAGGACAAACAAGTATACAGCTTAACAGATTGGACAAACCGACAAACTTCTTACAAAATCAAAGTGCACTCCAATGTTTGGAAATTATTCAAAACAAAAATCAGCTGGTGAGTGGGAATATATGATGTAGAGGAATATATATGACACTGGAGAACTGTCAACTTAGTTTGTATTCAGGTCTGCCTGTTGTCATAGTTACTGATGTGCTCAAAGCGATTTCCCTCCTGAGTCACACTCTACAGACCTACATCGAAAATAAGCTATTCTTCCTGCTTATTTATTTATTTTCTTTTTGCTATCCATGAATCAAAGCTAAAAAAAACAGCATCAATTGCATGGATGTTTTTACACTCGTAGCAAGATTTTAGACATAGAAAATGCATAAAAGATGCTTAATCAAAATAAGTATCTCTGATTAAGGTCTCACCTTATTTGTCCAGCATTGATTCATTGAGCACCTAGGTATACAGACACTATGAGGATATGACCCATTTCCTGCCTGTAAGGATGTAACAGCTCTGTGAGGAAGAGCCACAAGTATGGGATATATTTCAGCAAAATGCAATCAATGCTATCATGCAATCATAGTACAGAGAGCCATGGGAGTGCACAAGACAGACACCTCATTAAATTTGGGGTGCTGGTGGGGTCAGATGAAAAGGAAGCATCCACTCTGGGAGTCTCAAAACATTATTCCTGGGAAGTTTTGTAATGTATTTTCCATCATTCTGGGTATAGAAACCCAGTGTAACTCTGCAGGCTGGACTCATGGATGAGTGGTGTGAGGAGGCCAGCTTTGCTGCACACAGCCTGCAATCTACCTACTATGTACTACGTATCACAGGCTTATATTCACACATGACTCCCCTTCTGCTTTGGCCATAGGAACTCCTTCACAGACATCCTCCGTGCCATCCTACTGTCCTTGGAAGTCCTTATTGAAGATCCGGAGCTTCAGATAAATGGCTTCATTTTAATTATAGACTGGAGTAATTTTTCCTTCAAACAAGCTTCTAAACTGACGCCTTCAATCCTTAAACTGGCCATTGAAGGGTTGCAGGTATGTTCAAAGAATATCCAACACAAGACTGTGTGACAACATACTTTTTTCTTACTATTGCAACCAAAGTAGTATGGATAAAATTAATCTGTGAATGCTTCATATTTTCACCTTGACTTGGTTTAGATGTTTGTGCTGTTGTTTAATTAGACTTCATTTTCATTAATAACTCTAAATTGCTGTTACCACAGGCACAAATTACCTACAGTAGCTGTAATGAATAAAGCTTAGAGACGTTTGACTTAATCCATCTGAGAGTTCACAAAAATTAAAACTAGGAAACATCTGCTTTATGAACATGTTCTACACAGAGGTAGCATGGGGATTTTCCAGGTTTTCCAGAAGCATTTTTGTGCCCCAGAAATGCACCCAGCAGATTGTCATTTCCCAGAGCATCAGATGCTGCAGTATTTGTGCTGAAGTTATCACTTTGGTACATACAAAGGAAGCAAATAAAACTCTACCCCTGTTTGTATGACTAGTTGTCAGTACTTTGGAGAAGGGATTTTTCTGTCATGTGGAGATTAGGGTGATCCGTCTCTTGGGACTCTTGTACTTTGAAGAATCAGTGATTCTATGAGAGTTAATGCTCCTTAGCTTCTGGGTGCCTGTCTTGGTTACTTTTCTCTCGTTGTTGAGACAAAATACCTGACACCCAAAATGAAGGAAGGAAAGGTTTATTTAGCTTACAGTTCTTGGAGATTTAGTCCATAATCAGTCGGCTTCAAGGCAGGGTGGCATGGCACTGGGGCAACAATTCAAGGCAACAACTGGAGCAAAAAAGGGGAAAACAAGCCTCTTCTCTTCCCTTATATTGTACATAGGCCACCCCCCCACCAAGGTGGGTGTAGCTCTCACAAAATCTCTGTGCCCTCTTTTGTACAGGATGAGAATATTTACAAAGTAAGAACCCTGGCTCCCTGCTGAGTCTCTCAGTTAAACTTCTAAATTTCTCAAGTTGATACAATGTGTCTAACATAACAGTGACATATTGTCCTAGTACAGAATTAAGGGCATAGTTTGGGGAGATTCAGAATCAGCATAGATAAAAACTCATATTCCTTCTTAATTCAGCTGGAAGATTGATTCAATACAGTGACCCTCCCCCCCCAATAAAAAGAAGTTATGTACAGCTATGTATACAGCAAAATATGGATGCTAGATAATTCTCATATCGAGCAGTCATTTCTCACGTTCTTCAGAGTGCACGGGTTCAATCATCCATTACTCTTGTAACTTAAGTAAGTGGTAGTCTGTTTCTTAAATAATGGCCTGATCACTGTTAGTGTCCAGCAAATATCTAGCACTCAGAGGGCCTCATGTAAACCAGTGTCTATCAACTAGATTTTATTTTAATGAAATTCTTGCCCATTTCCAACAGGAGAAGTAGAACTGACATTTCAGAAGAGGAGTAGGAATGCAAATTGTCCTGGGTGATTGCATCTTGCAGTGCACTGAAGGCACACTTTTAGAGCTGGTTTTGCATGGGGAATCCCGTGTTGGCTTAAAATCCTGATAATAGATTTGTATTTTCTTGACTATCAGTCACTTTCTCTCAGGTTTAAGGCCTTTCTCCATCCTCCTCTCTTATCAGCCTCTGAATATCTTACCTCTCTCCCTACAGCTTGTATCAAAGGGACTTTCAAAGCATACTTCAAAGTTTATTTCATGCCCCAAAGATATGCTGATCATATTTCTGTAAACTTTGTGCAAGCTTCATGTGATCTCATCATTTTTTTGTGACTCAACTTGTATGCCTTTATAAGATTGGTTTGTAATTCATGAAGAAAAAATGTCCTTTATGTAACCCCAAGTTTTAATATTTCTTTCTGAAAATGTGTGTTACATATGTCCCTAGCTAACTTCAGTGGGGTGATATATGTATGCTTAATTAATATACAGGAATATGTTTAAAAAGCAAGGCTATACACCAATGTAAGGTATTCTTATGGGAAATATCAGATGACCTTTGGTGGGAGGTGAGTCTTATATGGACCTTCACTTGTCATGTTCCAGGGTCTGATTTGAATTCCATAATGTCCTGTCACTCCAGTTAAGGAGAAGGAGAGATGTATGAGGACAAAATGTGTATCCATCCTTCATCTCCCAGAGCAATGGGCTGGGCCTCCTAACTATATGCTCATTTTTTAAGGCGTGATAAACCCCCTCAACTGTGGGAAAGCATTAGGACAACCTGCAGCCAGGTTGTCTGGGTTAGAATGTAGCTCTTTCTGCCGTCTTTGTCTATTGAGACCCTGGAGTTCTTAGAAAGGTAGAGATCTTCCTATTAGAGTAAGGAATCCAGTGACCCCAGAGAAATGAGGCTGTAGTACAGCTCTTGCCTCATGGATATAGATGCCCCCATTTTGATCTTTTAGCATATTGTCTTAGTCACACTGAAGATGTTCTGGGGACTACTGAGACAGTTATGATCTTGTCCCACAGTGAGTAGCCAGCTCTGGCCCATGACTGGCTACTGATTACATCAGGTTCTCCTCTCTCCGGCAGTAGGGACCGTGTGGACTCCGTGGTCCACTCCCATCTGCTCTGCCAGGGACCTTTCTTCATGACTAGTTGTCATGTCCACCTCAAGTTAGCTATGGGCTCATATCCATCTCCATGTAGCTACAAACCCCTCCAATATGTTGAAAAGAAAACCATAGTTGGAACCAAGCAGAATTAATCTCTCCGCAGTCACCAGTGTTGTCCAGAGGGAGTCCCATATGGTTGTCCATTGCAAGGTTAAAAAGTGAAGAGAAATTCCACAATAGCTTTGAGTGATTTTGGTAGAAAGGGGACACTTGCTTAGAGCCAGAATCAGTGAGAGAAGGAAAGTCATGCTCCTCCTTCCCTTCATGTACTTTTTAGAGTCCTTAGCAGGGCTAGTTGGCTGCGGAGATTGTGAGAGATCATGGGAGAGGTAGAATTTCTGTTAAAGGACAGAGAACTTGCTCTCTCTCTGCTGTCCTGCTTTTTGTAGGGTCAGTTTGAGAATGTGGCTTGTCAGAAGGGATAATCAGAGCACATTTGTGCTCAGTCACCTGATTTGGGATTTCAGCTGTTTGTAGGATTCATCTGTGATTACATGCTGCTAACCCCCTGAAGATTTGAGGACCTTGGGGGTATGATGGCTGCCCCCATATATTGGTAATACAATACCCTCCCATGGGAGAAAAGGTTGGGGCCGTCTCAGATAGCTCACTGTTCAGGTAGTGAGAAGTTAAGGTCATTTTTGGTCATTCTTGTACTTTGCACCACATCTTGGTTCTGGAGTCCTGAGTTGGTTCTTAGTTCTCCATAAATTCAGTTGTTCAGAGACCTTTAATTACTAATTGTTGCAGGTTGGTTTTCAGGAAGCAGACTGTGTCATGGGGATTAACATGCAGGGGATTCATTAGGCAATACTCTTAGGGTCAACACCTGTGGAAGGGAAGCTGCTGAAAAGTTTGGCAGCAGGTGAGTTACACTGGGACCCTGTCATTCCGACCGAAGGCCTCAGGTGTTCTGAAGCTGGGGTGACCCTCAGAGTCATTCTCAGTTGGGGTCAAGGGTCTATGGCATGCACACTGCAGCCTGCTGTACATTATCACTGAAACACCAGAGGGAGCTGTTGTCTGAGGGCTTTCTCCTGGCAGCACCCTACCTCCTGGTCTGTAGCCATGGATCAGAACATTTACTGAAATAAGCAAAAGATACTTGGAATATCCTGTGATGTAACATCAAGGAGATTACTTATTCTGGGTCTGGATGTGTAACTGTTCTTTTCTTGTTTACACAGTCACGATTAACCCCAAAATGGAGGTGTCACAAGATGATGGGAACTGGGCTAGCAACTCAGTGACAGTCTTCTACTTTTAGATAGATTGGTTGTATTTCTGTGCTGAAAATTGTAACTTTCTTGCCTCTGACAATCATCAAAAAAAGTAGCATATGCATAGAACTTCCCTTAAGCACTCACTAAGCTGAATTAATTAGTCATTATAATCCCAAAGAAAACTCATTAAAGGACCATTGTGTGTTTTTACATCAAAGTTACCTTGTATCAACTTCCTGGAAGATGGTGGAACAGTAAGAAGCAGAGTAAACAGACTCTCTGAGAGAAACAGTTCAGATACTGGAATATAGCATCATGGGGAGGAGAAGAAGGAAGGAAGTGGGTCCCTGGACCCAGGAAGAATCTAAAATGTGAATTGAAGCCCACAGAGAGAGTAAAAAGAAAAACTTAAATGAAGAAGAAGGTGGTAGCTGGCGACGCCTTAACCTGGAGCTGAACTCACCCTGGGAGAGGAGCTGTGGGAACCTGGAGACACACAGTCACAGTAACGGTGGCTGCTGGTGACCCCAGAGGTCTCTGCAGAGAGGCACAGTGGTGGAGGAGAGTGGAGGAGAGCAGCAGACACGGTCTGCACTGGCTGGCAGTGAGTGCAGAGGACTCAGTCTTCACATGGGAGAGTGATTGGCTAGCAGCCATTTTGGAGTCTGGTAGGATAAGCCCAGAGCCAAGACTACTGATGGTTTTTTCCAGCAGCTCCAGGTTGGGTGCAAACCCACAAAAGTTGCTTGGACTGAGTCCCGCTCCCAGGTATGTTCCAGGGAACATTGCATAGGTTCCCAGCCAACTTGGGTCCACAGGCCCTGGCTGACTCTGCTCCTCTGCAAACTCAAGGGCCCTGGTGGGCCAGTACTCAGCTCAGTGCAGAGGCATGGGCACCTACCATCAGATACCTGTAGCCAGCACTGGCTAGAAAAACTAAACAGTCTCACTTCAGAGAAATTGTAGCCAATGCCGGAAGTGCCTGGGTCCTTAGTACCCACGTGCATGGAAGAACCCAGGAATATGTCAAGACGAAGAAGGAAAAGGCAATCTCTGGCATCCAACCCAAGCAGTGCAAGTCCAGGAGAGGTAAACATGGCAGAGATTGGGAGTCACACACCTGAAATGTCTGAAGTGATGTCAACTGAAGTAAAGAAACAACTTCATGAGTCTATAAAAGAAATTAGAACAGAAATACTATTCCAGGTAAAAGAAGAAATGAAAAACATAAAAAAAGAATTGCTAAGCACCTCTAAAGAAGACATAGATAAAGAAATAGAGGAGCATAGGAAAATGAGGGAAACCATGAATGAACAATATAAGAGAGATTTAGAATGCACGAAGCAGATTCAAAGAGATATCCAGAAAATTAAAAACTCCATTGAAAGCTGGCAAACCTGAAGACTTTCAAATCTTGAAGACAGACAAAACTGAAGACTTTCAAATCTTGAAGACAGTTTGCAGCTTGTGATTGTGAAAGGAAAGATCTCTTAAAAATAACAAGGAACCAGGAAGTAACAGTTCAATGGCTGCAAGACAATTCAAAGAAACATAACTTAGGAATTAAAGATGTGAATGAAAAAGCAGGGGTCAAGACAAATGACATCAGGACCCTATTTATGGAAATAACTTTGGAGAACTTCCCAAGCATGGAAAAAGGAAATGACATTCAAATAAGTGAGGCATATAGAACTCCAGCTAGTCACAACCAAAACAAATCTACACCCAGACATATAATAATCAAGATCCCAGAAACTCAACTCAAAAACAGAATATTAAAAGCTGTTAGAGAAAAGAAACAGATCACCTGTAAAGTAAAACCCATCAGAATCATGGCAGACTTCTCAACACAAACCATCAAGTCAAGAAGACGCTGGAGTGAAGTAATGCAAGTTTTGAAAGAAAACAACTTCCAACCCAGACTGATGTACCCTGCAAAACTTGCTTTCAAAATTAATGGAGAAACAAGATTCTTCCATGACAAAGAACAACTCAAGGAATTCATGACCACCAAACCAACTCTACAAAGAATACCAAAGGACATTCTAGAGAGAGATAAAAAGAACCACAGTCTGAGGAACAATGACAGAGGGGGACCATCAAGTGGGGGCAGTCAATTAAATAGAGGAGAAAAATAGGGAGCCAATGGCAGGAAAATAGCATGGCAGAGATAAGGCAGTGCAAGAGGGCCATAACTATTAATGTATATGGCCTCAATGCACCCATAGAAAGAAACACAGGCAGAGTGGATCAGGAGACAGGATTCATCAATATGCTCTATACAAGAAACACATTTAACTAGAAAGAAAATTCATAGACTGAAAGTCAAAGGAGAGAGAACAATGCCCTATGTGACAGGGAGTCAGAAAAAAAGTAGGGGTAACTTATTCATCAGCTGCAGAATGGTTAAGAAAGACATGGCATTTTATGTGGCGGAAACCTCCTCAGCTATAAAGGAAGATAACCTCAAGGCTCTTGAAGGTGGATGGAGGCAACTTGAGATCACGCTCATGGATGAAATGGTTCAGAGTCACATGGGTGAATTTCATGTTGTCTCCCTAGTATAACAAACTAAAGGAGTTAGTAGGATCCAAAATACACAATACATACTGGAAAAGTCAAAAGAGAAGAATTATCTAAAAAGGGCAGGAAGTGACCACTGTTAATCTATTTTCATGATTCACCACCCATACTGTCTTCATTGTTCTCATTAGTTTCATTTTATTTTGTTTTGTTTGATTTTATTATACTTGATGGTATAGACAGCTATTTCAAAGAATACAAAATATATAATTGCAGCCATCGAGGATTTCCAATTATTTTGTTTTGAAACCCTGTATTGCTTTCATTGTTTTGTTTTGATTGATTTTACTCTATTCTGTGTTGTTTGATTGTATTATGTCTGAAGGTATAGGCAACTATTCTGAAGATAATAAGAAGCATTATGGTAGCCACTGCTGTTTTACTAGTATCTTGTAGTTCTGTACTGCTTTCATTGTTTTGCTTTGTTTGTTTTGTTTTGTTTTGTTTTTTTACTGGTTTTATTCTGTTCTCTTTTGTTTGATTTTATTTATCCCTAATGGTATGGGCAGGTATATTGATGATAACAAGAGGCATTATGGTAGCCAGTATTGATCACCTTTTACCCTGTTTAGAAGTCATGTACCATGTTCATTGTTTTGTTGTGATTGACTGTACTCTGGTTTATTTTGTTTGGTTGTATTCTTTTCAAAAAGAATAAAAGTTATCTTGTATCAGCCAGTCATGAAATGTTCATAGTATATCCACTGCATATTCCTCTTTTTACAGCAGTGTTTTGAGGGAATGTTTTTGCTTAGAATATTAAGCTGAGCTGTGCATGGTTATATATGCCTGTGATCCTAGCACTTATGAGGCTGAGGCAGGATGAACATGGTGAGTTTGAGGCCAGCTTGGGCTACATAAGTGAATTGAAGGCTAGCCTGCACTACATAGTGAGCCTCTGTCTCAAAAAACAAAAATTAAATTAAGCTATTGCAGTTACTTATTCTATGAATATTGGTTCAAAGAACTTCTGTTAAAAAATTACATTTAAGAAATCATTTCTTTGCTGGGGATCTAGCTCAGCGGCCTAAGCGCCTGCCTGGCAAATGCAAGGTCATGAGTTCAATCCCTGGTGCTGCAAAAAAAAAAAAAAAAAAAAAAAAAAAAAAAGAAATCATTTCCTCTTGCCTTGCTTTTGATCTTTAAATGTGGTCATTATGGAAAAAAAAAAACACACTGCTGTATCTGTTCATTACACCTCATTTCAATTTTAGTCAAATTTAAAGTAATATTTATGCCACCGTCTTAGCAGAACCCAGCGTTATTCTTCTCAGTTCTTTTGCAAAATCCTGACAGAATGAGCAACACACTGAAGTCCTGCTCTTGAGCTTTGCAATGTTTCCAAAGTCAATTTTTGGAATTATTTCTTGTAAGTCACTGTAGCCCAGTTTTTGCAAGCAACACACGGTATTTATCAGTGTTCAGCCAACCAAGACAGTTAGGAAGATTACTGTGTGTAGTGTTTTACCTAGAAAAAATTATAGCCATGTACCCTGGAGACTATTTACAAAATATTTGACTTCTTAAAGGACCCAAATATTTGTTATTTGTTTAGAGAAGCTTGCTTTTCACTCAGCACAGGACATCTAGGAAACACTCCCCCCCATTTCCATGCTCATGCCATTCTCTGGCCAATCTGAACAACACATCTCTTCATCAACTTTTTGTTTATCATTTATTATGTGACTTTTTCCTGTTAAGATGTTTTCATAATATTTTTATATCAGATTTGATTCAAATTCTCCCAAAAGCTTTGAGCTACTTTAACAGAAAAAGTCATCCATGTCTTGTCCAGCTCTGTTTTTCTTCACCTTCATGATAATTCACCAGTTACAAACACAGGTGGGAGGGGATTGGAGCAATGCTCAGAGAATTGGCCCACTGCCAGTCTATGTCCTTAGAGTTTCTTTTTGGTAAATCCTTGTACCATTATTTTTGGCCTCCTTTTCACTCACTATTTTTTCATCTGCCTTTCCAAAATATGTAATATGTTTATTTGCCCTGGGGATTCCACAGTGTCATACTCGATCCAAAGAGGAGAATGGTTAAACGTCTGTGATGTCAGTGGGCAATAAGAGAGTTTCTGGGTGTAAATAAACAGGATCATGCTGTGATTAGAAACTTGGAAAGGCAAGTTGGGCAGACGCATTTCAATCAGAAGTATATTCACTTTTCCCTACAGTCCATATCGCAGACATGCAGACATTCTGACTCATAGTGTATTTATGACAGAAAATATGAGTCAGAAACTCTTCTAACAAAATTACAGCAGAGATCAACGTCATCCAGTCTTCTAGGTGCTTACTCTCTAGGCTCTTACTTTTCTTTTCTTTTTTTTTTTTTGCGGCACCGGGGATTGAACTCACGACCTTGCGCTTGCCAGGCAGGCACTTAGGCCGCTGAGCAAGATCCCTGGCCCTATACGCCCTTACTTTTCAAAGTGCCCTGTCCAAACCAGTATCATGATCATCAGGGGCTAGTTAGAAACACAGACCCTTAGGCCTTGACCTAAGGAATCAAAACTGCATTTCAACAGGCAATTCAGGTGCTTCGCGTGAATATTAAAGTCTGAAGCACCACTGTAAAGAGTGGTATAAAGCAGGGGATCTTGACCTTAAGCGCTTCAGACTTCCCTGAGATCTTGTTTCAGCCCACATCACTGGGCCCTTACACCTGAGTTTCTGACTCCTTAACTCTGCAGCAGAGCCCGAGAGTTTGTGCTTTAGAAGTGCTTACAGCAGCAGCTGCTGGTACAAACCACACATTGGTGTGGCTAAGGGCAGAGTCCACTCTCTGGGCTTCGATCCTGACTCTGTACTTGTCCTCAGGCAAGTTGTGCACTCTCCACATCTCCCTCTGTACACTGTGGTGTGTTAACAATACCCATCTCATAGGTTTATGGTGGAAATTAAGTAGCATATGAAAAATGGCAGGACGTAGCCAGTACTCACTGAATGCCCAGGTGTTACTCAAAGAATGAAGAGGCCAGCTCTTACACCTGTGTTCTAGTTCACTGATGTAAATTAGAGCTCTCTCCACCGACCCAACTCTGAAACGCAGGATCTCTCTGAGCATTAAGCCTCATCAATATGTTTACCAGTCCTGAACAAGGAAATTCCTTATCTCCGTAGTTAACGACTTGGATCTGAATTGGTGTCACTTGCTCACACAATGGAATTTGAGGTGTTTTTCTTCCTGTTCATGTATTGTGATCCTTTTAATTATCACCTACCAGTGGAGGGATGAATCCAGTGCTAACGTCTTGACAGTTGAGTGATTAATGTGGCTGAAAATCACTTCCACCCTGTAAAACTCTTTTCAGCAATAATTCTTATACAACCTTTTACTGATCCTTAAGTTTCCATGTATTAAAGAAGACTATCTAAGAGCAGACTGAAGAAAAGATATAGTTGTCTTTTTGTCAAGAAGGTTCTTAATTCTTGACAAAGAATCTAGTGTTTTCTAAATGCTCTTGCATGCTGGAAGAATACTTTCCTTTTAAGAAAATTGTTTTACTTTCTCTGGCCACAAAGCTGTAATTTTGAATTTGCAATAGTGCAATATGTTATTATGGAAATATTGGAGGAATAAAATTCTCCTCTAATGCTCTACCTTGTTAAGTATCAATTAAACTCAGGAAGATAATTAGGGCTAATGACACTCTGGTGGATCCTGATGGCACACAGTATGGCTCACTTAAAGTAGTTCTGATTAAACAGGTCTACCTCCAGCATACTTTTGATAAATGGTGTTTCAGTACTCTTGTGCATCAGAGACCTAGTCAACCCTCCATTTCACTCCATCAATAACCAGTCAGTAGCTTTTAGTTCCAGCTACTCACAAAGGTAAACAGGCATAGCCCCTACCCTCAGGAAGGTCATGATTCAAAGATGAGGCAGACATATAAGTATATGATGGAAACAATACACAGAGAGAGAGGTATGAACTGAACTAATAGAATCCCAGAGGAGGAACTCAATGCAGCTGTGAGGGGTCAGCAATGGCATCCTGGGCCCTGCCACACCTCAGCCAATTCTTAGCAGATAAGCTTGAAAAGGAGAGACAGTGGGGAAGGAATCTCAGGTAGCGGAGATAACATGGGCAAAGACAAAGAGGTGAGACATAGCTCAAGAAGGTAGGGAAACAGAATTAATTTCATATCCCTGAGTGCACAAGCACCAGAGAAGGAGTTAATGATTCCAAGTGCCACACTAAGGAACTTGCTGTCTTCCTGCAAATGAGGGGTGGGGATGTAGCACATATTTGCATTTCTCATGGGATTAACTTGGTGGCTATGATGGGGAGTTCCGAAGGCTGGGGGCTCAATAGAAAGGGAACTGCAATAAGTCAAGTAATAAAAGATAAAATTTTAAACTCAGAGTAATAGAAGGGATTCAATAATCAACTAGGAAATGAGATAAGGCAGAGCTTCGTGAGCGGATATGTGAGCCAAGAGTCAAGGCCTCGCTCTGCTGTGAAGCTAAGGTGAGGGTTGGATGGTGGTATGAATCAAACAGCTCATGCGGAGAGCAGTGGGCGGGTACTGAGGTAATGGGCAGTACTGAGTATCAGTGCTATGGTTTGAAAGTGGCCCCTGAAGTTTCATATGTTGGAATTTTGCTCCTACATGTGGTAGTGTACAGCTGATAGATCCGTTAAAGGTGATACCTCATGGGAAGCGGCTAGGTCATTGGGAGTGCTGTCCTTGGAAGGAACTAGTGTAGTTCTCATGGGACCCCACTTAATTTCCACAAATGCAAGTTGCTATAAATGAGCAAAACTAGCCCCTCCTGACTCTTTCTGGTTTCCTGTCTCATCATATACTCTTTCTCTCTGGCATTCACTCCTCAGCATGATTGCATCCACTATAATGTGATATAGTGAGGGGCCGCTCACAGAAACAAAATTGATGGGGTCATCTGATCTTGGACTTCCAGTTTCCAAAACTGAACTAAATAAATTTCTTGTCTTAATAAAGTATCAGCTTCAGATATTTTGTGTAGCAACAGAAAATGGACTATAACAGTATGAATTTAAGATCTCATACAATAACTTGATTATTCTGGCCAGGGATCTAGCTCAGTGGCCTAAGAGCCTGCCTGGCAAGCACGAGGTTGTGAGCTCAATCCCTGGTGCTACAAAAAAACAAAACAAAACAAAACAAAAAAAACTTGATTATTTATATTAAGTCTGAGCTGAGCAAAGGGAGACCTAACTGGATTCATAGACTTGGTGGTATTTGAAATGTAAGGTGGGGGAATATATTCAAGGAAAAGTTAGAAGTGGGAGACAATGAGGAGAGATGTGAAGAGCAACATGTAATAAAAATTAAATGAGAAGCTCTCATGGAGAAAGAAAGGGTTAGTTAGGGAGCTATGACAACAGACAGGATAGAAACAAGGGAAGTAGGACTTCAAGGAGCATAATTAGCATAGTGACGTGGTGGGACTGCACCATCCAGAGAGCTCAAGGTTGAGGGAGCATGCAGAGGAAGGAAGATAGCACAGTCAAGAAATGTGCCTCATGGACCATAGTGCTGGGGGCATACAGGAAACTAGATGAGTGAGAGAGCAGGAAAATGGTAGTGGATCAAGTCCTCCATCTTACTTCTTTCTGCATGACAAGATTTCCAGGGGAGGAATGTATTAGAGCCACTTCGTATAGCTGTGGAAGATGAGGCTTGGTAAAGGATTGACCTTAGTGCATCAGTTAGTTCCAGGATAATATTTTTCAAAGCACCAAAGAAGAGATCTCTTGCTCTTATGATTATAAAGTGAAATGTGACATGGCTGTCCAGGGACTCTGTTCAGAATGTATAATGTAATATATTTTCAGCAATATAGTCTATTGCAGGTTTCTAGCTTTGTCAGCATCCTGTGGGACGTTGCATCAAGTTCAAGCAGCATTTGGTATTTTTGAAGAGATCTCTGTTGGAAAGAAGTCGTGTGGAAAACCTCGCCCTATACTACCCACATTCTTCAGTGATTAATCTATAGATTAAAGCAGCGCCCCTTGTAAAAACTGTAAGTGAGAGTTCTTCGGTTTTAAAGGACAGAAAACTAAATCAAACTAGGTTCAAACCAAACAAATAGGACAAGGAGGGCGTTTACATAACAAAACAATTCAGAGTTACTCTACCTTCCAGATTTAAGTAGTCCAGCGTTGAGGTTGAAACAGTATCCAACAGCATCATGAGAACTGAATCTCTTTCTCTGTCTCTTAGTCACTTTCTCTGTACTTCATTTGCAGACAGGTTTATCCACAAGGTGGTAATGAGGGCTGGAACAATTTCATGCTTAAGTTACCTCTGGTGTCTGCATTCTTGGCAGAGGTGAAAGGATTGGGGGTGCTGTGGTAGAGATTATGATTTTACCCAAGGTACTATGTCTGAACCATGTTGCTTCAAAATAGAGACATGAAAAAGATTGATTAGGACTATCAATCAAACACAAGTAAGATTTTAGTTGCCGTGGAGGCCCACTAAAGCCCCTAAACTGTTTTCTGTGTCCGATCATAGGAGAAAAATGCACTGTGTTAGATAAACAAGTGGTGAAGTCCATTTTCACCAAAGGAAAGCATTTATTGCTAAGAGACCATTAAACATTGCTAACACCTTTCAGCTCGAAGACAAAATTTCAAAATACAGTTCCTTGTTTTTATACTTAGAAATGCCTAATTTTTGTGTAATAAACTTTTATTGATGTGTAAATTACAAAAACCTACCTGAATCATAAATGTACAGCTCAGTGAATTTTGAAAAATGAAAGTAAGTAACCAAATTTAGATCAGGAGAAAACAGCACAGAGGTACTGCTACCAATAACTGTCCTCAAAGGTAGCCTCGTTCCTGACTTCAAACTAATTGATAAGTTTATCAGAGTACAGTTTGATTTACAGGAAAAATAAAAAAGAGATAACTAACTGCCTGTGTTCAGGTGTTTCTGTATGAGTCAATCATTCTTTTGTGGCATGGCAATCCTTTGGTGTTCTGTCTTGGTTGTACCTTTTCTGGAAAAGAACTAAAACTTTTTTTAGCTATTTTGAGACTAAGGAGTGTACATTGTGGAATTGCTAAGTAATTGTATCTTAAAGAATATGGAATATGCAGCATCATATTTGTGTTGCAAAATTATTGTGTTAAACTTACATACTTTATTCTTAAGAGTCCTTTGAACACTGAATTAGAGCTGAATTACTTTCACTTCACACATAATTTTTGTTGATTTAGTCCTGTGGTTTCTAAGTTCACCACATCTTGTTTGACAACTCTCAAATAAGAATTTGATTCAGAGGTTAATTGACATTAACATGTAGACAATATTAAGGAATAACAGCTGACTGGGGATGTAACTCAGTGGTAGAGCATGCAGTTAGCATGTGTCTGAGGCTCTGGGTTCTAGCATCATGCATACGTACAGAGATGAGAGAGAGAGAGAATCAGAATGGAAAAACAGCTGACAGCCAGGGAAGAAACACAAATAACATAAAACTTTACTCCTGAAACTGGGAAGCACCATGACTGAGGTTATTTAGTATAGAAGTTAATGCTGTGATAGCACTGAGAGCATCGGTGTGTCATAGCATCAGATATGATATGCACAGCCACGATCCTGAGCTATCTGAAAGAATCTCAGTGAATTCAACCAGCATTACTGAAAAAAATAACATAGATATATATGAAATATTGGAGGGATTTTTAAACTACAATGGAAATATTTGACAGCTTATGAGAAAAACCTTTAATCATTTGTATATTTTAGGAATGCTGATATTAATTATTTCATAGTTTAAAAGAGTGAAAATAGTTATTTGATAGTTAATAAAGTTTCTACATTAACAAAAGAGGGCCATTTGAAGATGTGCCCTTTAGATTTCCCAAAATAGAAGAACAGTAGATATTCTAAGAGCCTCAGATCTTGAAATCTATAACATTGTCTGAAGTTAATATCAGCTCCTACAATGTCACTCTTGGGGGTATATTATGCATACTCGCTACTGAAATATTTTTTGAGGCCTGGGCCATAGCTCAATGGCAGAGTTCTTGCCTAGCATGCGTAAGGCCTTGGAGTCAATCTCCAGCATGGGGGCATAGTGCTAGTAATTGTGTAAATAATAAGAAAGTACAAATTACACAAAACTGAACTCAAATAAACCATGTATTTGTTGTTTTGACTTTACATAGTGACCAGCTTTCTAGTTCTTTAAACATTTTACAGTAGTATTACTTATAATGATTGAAAAGTATGCCATTGTGTAATTACATGATATTATATCAATCAATTTCCAATTTTGGAATGTTTGGAATGTTCCAAGTCTTTCCAGTATTATACAACAATGATGCCATGAATAGCTCTTTAACTCAATTTTTGGGCCATTCTTCCTTAGAATAAACATCTACAGATAAATGTGTCTTAGTGATATTTTACAGAAAGATTTTTCTTTTTCAAAAAATTCACCAGTAAATTCTGAACAGGCCTGCTTCCTAAATGAAAACCAGCACTGGAAATGAAAAATAGTTCTTTGCTGTTTGTAACATCTCCACAGTACTTCTACCACACAGCATCTTTTTAAATCTCATTCATTTTGATTACTAGCTGAGGTAGAATGACTTCCATCTGCTTATCAGACATTTGTATGCACTTTTCTGTGTATTTCCTATTCAGGAATTTCTGCCATTTTTTGTCTGGGCATTTTAAAATCCAGTTTGTAAGAGATTTTTATTGCTTAAGGAAATTAAATTTTTATCTCACATCACAGATAATTTTTCATAACGAAACCTTACAATGACTATCACTTCATTTTACTCTTCTTGTTTAAAGTAGGTTTAAAAGTTTATAGAATCATGTCAGTGAAATTATCTTTGCTAGGACTTAGAAAATCTCCATTCCAAATTATATATAAAACTGATTAGTATTTCTTGTTAGGTTTAGATGTTATTAAAATTTAGCATTTTAATCTATCTGGAATTTATATTTGAAGATATGTGAGGAAGAAATTTAATTTGTTTATGTGTCCAATTTGTCCTGATATCAGTTATTGGATAGCATATTCTAAAATGTAATTTAGAAGGTAAATAAATCAATGCAGAAGGCCTATTAAAATAGTGAAGTCAAGTTTAGGGTTATTCACTGAATATTTTCTGCAAGAAATATGAACAAATGTTTGATAAGTAGGAGTAATGTGAATTAGCAAAAGATGAGACGAGATTTGCCTCATGTCAACAACTATTTCTTTGTCTAACCATGTGCCAGAATTCCTAGCCGCTGTAGGTGGGAGACTCAGCTGGTGATCATAAGTCTAGGGCAGGAGGAAAATTAGCTTAGTGTCTCTACCAGGCCACCTAGAAGAAAAGAAAAACGGATTGGTCGGTCAAGTACGGGGCAGTCATTGTAGGGTTCAAAAGCCAGACTGAAGAGTTTGTAAAATACATTTCAATTGCTGAAAAATTGTAGAATATATAGTCATAAAGAAGATTTATTTTACTTCAATAATGGACTGGATTTCAGCATTTTAAAGGTGTTTAATGGAGAGTACAAAGAATGTGAAAAAGCCAAAAAGATTAGGCTAATGCGAGTTCGGTTGAAATGTCATTAGCTGAGAGGACTAATCCTAATACCCTAATCTGTGGACTCGTTAGGATTTGGGAGAAATTATGAATAACTTTTTCCATTAACTGAATGAGGATTTAATTAAGACATTCCTGAAAAAAACAAAAAAGAATACTTATAAGGCAGGGTTAAGGTGGATTTTAAGACTTTAGAAAGAGGAAGTCAGTTCTGAAAGAAAATCTGTAGAAAAGGAGACCCAACTCCAAAGCTGCAAATGAACAGGTATCTTAATAGATCTAAGACACGAGAATACTATGAAATATCAGTGCATGTAATCATTAAATACATTGGTATAAAGTTGCACTACCTGATTGTTCTTGCAGGTCTGTAATAGTTGAATTTTTAACTTAGTAAAACGTGAATATCTTATATATAACACCTTCCTTAAGAAAGTTAGCTACATATAATTCTCTTAACCCCAAGTAAATAGATATATAGAGAAAGCAAGTAACTCAAGTTAGTATTTGACATTCGCTCTACTCTACTCATTCAAGCATATCCCTGCTGCCCAATGCTGCTTCCTTCTCTGCTCTGGTTGCTAATTTCCTCTTTGATTACAAATAACTATTTGTCTCTTAGCATCTTATCCATAACAGATGATGAGTATGGTTGCACATAATTAGATCAAACCACCTTCCTCAGAAGACTTTCTCTAAATGTTCTAAGTTTTGGTGAACCTTTCTTCCCCTAAAATGTCCTGGATGACTCAGTCTTAGATTTAAAAGAGATCTTAGGGCTGGTGATGTTGTTCACAGTACTTGCTTAGCATATTAGCGTATGAAAGGTTCTAGGTTTGATCCCTAGCACCGCACACGTCCTTGGGGATGTGATACCAGTGGGGTCCAAACATTAATTAGCATGCTTCAGAATCTATAAGAAGAATTTTGAAAACAACAAACAAACAAACAAACAAAATGATTTCAGGCTCACCTACAGAATTTCTGGATCCACAGGGCTGGGATGGGGTCTTAGAATCTGCATTTCTGTCAAAATCACACATGATGCTGACAGTACTGGCCTAGACACTGCTCCTTGACAATCACTGTCTTAGAGCAACTGCTGCAAAAGTAACAAACCAAGAAACAAACTGATTTTCTCAATATTGCAAAGCTAATTTAGTGCTCATTACAAACTTCAGGCGCATATGTTCAAGGTCAGGCATCGCGACTACACTTGTGTATGAAAATCTTAAATGTCTTAAAACATCTCCTTAAATAAAAGTTGATTTTGAATTAAAATATGTATTTTCTCAAGCTTATATGTTATTTTTAAGATAGGAAAATGTCCTACTACTCACCCATTTGTCCCCAATAAGAACTTTCACTGAATTCATGACTCTATATTCTTTTTTTCATTTATATAAAAGGCTTCTAAGTTCAAGTGATTTTTCTTAATAGTTTTCAAACTTTTATCTTTTCTCTCCATATTTAGAGCCACTGCTTTGTTTGGGAAACCTTGTTAGTTCTTTCTCAGTAGACAGGATAGTTTCTTGTTTGTTCTTTTTACCTTGGTCTGGGCTAGCTTTGATCCAGTCACAAAATTCCTTGTCTCTATAAAATTCAAGTCTATCTATAGTAGACAACATTTTTTTTAGTTGTGTATAAAAATATTTATATATATATAAATGCATATATATGTTTAAAATTGTAAGTTTAAAAAATAAAATTTACTGGGGTATTTTGGAAATTTTCAAAAAGTATGAAGAAGAAATAAAAATCAACCATAATTTCTCAGCATAGAGAAAACCACATTTCAACTTTGATCCATTTATTCTTCATCTTTAATTTTTCACAAAGGTACATAGTAGGTTTAAATTTGAGTTTGCCTTTTTTTAAAAGTCTTACTGAAGTATAATTTATGTACTATATAATTCACCCATTAAAAGTGCACAATTACTGTTGTTTAGTATATTCAGTGACATGTGACTACCACCACAATCTAATTTTAGGACATTATTATTATCCTAGAAAAAACCACATACTCATACCATTGTCACTCATTCTCAATGCATCATTCTCTCCACTTGTACCAGTGATGTAGACAACCACCAATCTACGTTGTGTCTCCATGGATTTACTGATTCTGGATCTTTCATACAATATGTGGTCCTTTGTGGCAGCTTTCTCACTCACCATGTTTCCAGCACTCTTGCATGTCAGAGAACATGTCAGAACTTTATTCCTTTTTGCTGAATAATATTTCATGGCATGTCTGTACCATGTTTTTTTTTTTTCCTGTTTATCAATTGCTAGCCCCTTAGACTGTTTCCACTTTAAGCTATGATGAGTAATTCTGCTATGAACATCTGTGTACATATTTTTGAATGGACATGGACATGTGCTGGAAGAAATGACTGTCCTCTTTTCTCTTAGGTAAATATACAGAAATGGAAATGCTGAGTCATGTGGTAACTCCATATTTAGCATTTTGAGAAAACTACCGCATTGTTTTCCAAAGTGGCTGCATCATTTAGTATTCCTACAATATGAAATATTCATACAGCAATGTATGAGGAGTCTAATTTCTCCACACTTTACCAACCTTGGTTACTGTTTGCTTTGTTTTATAATGTTGTTTTTCTAAATTATAGCTGCATTTTTTTGGTATGAAGTAGTATTTCACGGCGGTTTTATTTTGTATTTCCTAATGACTAATGGTAGTCAAGATCTTTTCATGTGCTTATTGATCATTATAATACCAGTTTTTTGTTTTTGTTTTTGTTTTTTGGTACCGGGGATCGAACTCACGAACTCACGAGCTCACGATTGCCAGGCAGGTGTTCATGCCGCTAAGCTAAATCCCTGGCTCCTATAATACCTTTTTGGAGACTTGCCAATTCAATTCTTTCTCAATTTTTAATTGGATTGTCTTTTTATTATTGGGTTGTAAGAGACACTTACACGTTCTAGATACAATTTTCTTTTCAAATTCAATATTTTTTCCCATTTCCAAGATTCTTTTTTCACTTTACTGATAGAATCCTTTAAAGTACAAGTAGTTGTAATTTTAATGAAGTCCAAATTTCCTGTTTTTCTTCTTTTGCTGTTTGTGCTTTTGAAACCACTAAAACTGAAGAAGGTTTACTCCTGTTTTTTCTCTAAGAGCTTTGCATTTGGGTCTATGATGCCTTTCAAATTATTTGCGCACGTGTGTGTGTGTGTGTGTGTGTGTGTGTGTGTGTGTGGTGTGGTCAGGGTTTCTGCTGCATTCTTTTGCATGAGGGTATCCACTTGTCTCAGTATCCTTTATGGGATAGACAATTCCTGACAAGTAGAATAGTATTTATTCTTTTGTTGGAAATCAGTTCACCATAATGTAACAGTTTGTTTCAAGGCCATAAATTTTATTTCACTTACTTGTATGTTAGCTGCTAATGCAACACTGTCTGGATTATTATAGATTTGTAATAAGTTTTAAATTTGGAAATGTGAGTTGTCCAGCTTTATCTTTTGTTTTAAGATTATTTGCACTTTACTATGAATTGTAGAATCAGCTTTAAGTTTTGGAAAGAAAAATAGGAGCTGGGATTTCGATGGAGACTGCACTGGATCAGTTTACATCAGTTTAGGGGATGCTGCTATTGCAATATTAAGTCTTCCAGTGAATTAACTTTAATTTCCTTCAATAATATTTTATAGTTTCCTTTTGTAAGTCTTGTGCTTCTTTTGTTAAATTTATTTTAAGTATCTAATTATTTGGGACATTTTAAATAAAAGTAATTTCTTAATTTCAGTTTTAACTTTTTCATTACTAGTATACTGAAATGCAATTTATTTTTGTACACAACTGATTTTTATGTTCTGTTCTGTAACCTGGTTGAAATCATTTATTCCTTCTAATAGTGCTTAAAATTGGATTCTTCAGGATTTTATACATACTAGATCATGTTAACCCAAAACAGAAATAGTTTTTCTTTTCCAATTTGGACACATTTTAATTATTTAGTTTAGTTTAGTTTTGTCTTGCTTTTTTTTTGCCTAAATGATTTGACTAGAAAATCTATGCAGTGTTGAATGGAGATGGTGAGAGCAGACATTCTTGTCTTGCTTCTGATTTTAGGTGTTTCTGATTTTAGGCTTTCATTATTAGGTATGAGATTAGCTGTGGGTGCATCATCGATGCCCTGTATCTGCTTAAGAAAGTTTTCTTCTATTCCAGTTGTTCAGTTGATTTGTTCAGTGAATCACCATCACCTTATCTAAAAAATGTCCTTCAATGGATACTTATTTTCTTATTTGATGAAGTTCAAGCTCCACCACCTGTGAAAGAGGGCTCTCTTGGACCTGCATTCTGCTCAGATTTCCATTCTTATGTCTTGATGCTCTTTGCATCCCCTTTCTAGCTCCATCTCCAGAGGTTGAGCTTCTGTGGCTGCAAGTTACATGCATTTCCTCATATTCTATGTTATTGCATGTCTTTCTGATTCCCCCTCTGCTTTACCCCTACATACCTCCTAATTGTTCTTTAAAACATAGATAATAGCTACTAATTTCAAAAAATATGTCATTAAAGTAGATTGGGCTTAAGCACCCTTCTTGTGCATTCTCATAACCTTTCACATGTTTCTGTGCTACAATTCAACATACTTTTCTGCATTGTTGACATGTGGGATGAATTTTTTTTATAGGCAAAGGATATGTCTTAGGCATCTTTCATACACAGGGTGTGGAATTCACTCTGTAAATTGATGGATAGTTGACTGTACATATATTGAGATTTACCATTGTTGCACTGTGAGTATACATAAGTAAGTTTTAAAACTCACATAATTCTAAAGTTCTTTGCAACCTCAAAAAGCAAGAGACTCTAAAGGCAAATAGAGTTGTTGTTCTAGAGTCTATGAAATATAAATTGGAAGCAAATGGCTGGCAAATAAAAGGATTTATCAATGAGGAGAAAGAAAGGGTAAAAGGATGCTAGAGGCAACAGTTTCCACAGAAGTTGTTTCAGTTGCTAAAATAATGCTCCTTATGTCATTTCTTTCTAGAGACCGTCATCCCCCATTTCTCCCACTTGTCAACCATAATTGCCAAAGCTAATTATTATATATTCTATTCAAACTAAAAAATTATGTAGGATCTGTATTACATAATAAATCATGTTTACCCACAAAATAAGTAAGAGTTGTGGCCTGTGATCATAGTAAAACCAAGTTTCACCAAGTACTGACATTAACACTTAAAAGATTCAATGAGATGCTAAAAACAGCTAATAACTAAATGTCAATACAGACAAGAGTGATTTCCTTGTTCATACTGTCTCCAAGAATTCACTGGCAGCAGAGGCTCATTAGTCAATAGTTATTGACTGTATGCTAGCAGTATGCCAGATACAGGGGTGTGTGGTGTACGTAATGTGGAATGATGCAGAATCTGTGTGCTCCAAGAATTTGTGTTCCACTGAGTGCAATGCAAGTTGACATATTAATTACTTATTATTGATTCTGCAAATATTTATTGAAAACCACCACAGATACTTTTATAGGAGTGCTCAACTGCAGCAATAAATTTTTTAAAATGCAAAATTTCTGTCGAGAGAAGGAATACATTATAGTAAAGAAAGTCAGATGCATGTATGCATGCATGTAAATATATGAATGTACGTATGTAAATATATGCAATATCATATATGCATATATAAATAAATTCTAAAAATAATGAGCCTTATGGGAAAAAAAAAACAAGTTAGGATGATTGAGACTAGGGTTTGGATGTGAATTGCAATTTAAAGTAGGATAAAGAAAGTATTTTGAATATTTTCACCACAAAGAAAAGACAAATGTTTGAGGGAATAGATATGTTTAGCCTGATTTAGACATTCCAAAATACACACACATATCAAATCCATTAATACATATAATTTTATGTTTTTATGTATCTGATTAAAATGAATTTAATTTAAATAAAAAATAAGGTAGGGTCATCGTAGTTGACCTTATTGAGAAGATAAAATTGAAGCTAAGACTTGAAGGACATGAGTTTGTTGGCTCTGTAGCTGTGAGGAAGATGCTCCCAGGCAGAGCAACAGCTGCGACAATGTGCTGGGGTGGCAGCTTCCTGGAGTGGTCCCAGAGAGCAAGGAAGCTCTGTTTTGAAGTCTAGTGACTGGGAGGAGTTGTCAGTGCAGGGCGAGAGGAGTGCCCTGTCATTCTTGGAAGGCATTAGACAGTACATTGGGGAAGAGTCAAACAGTTTTGAGGAAAAGAGTGATGCAATCTTACTGTACAGATCTGGAGAAAACAATCCTAAAATTCATATGGAATCAGACAAGACCGAGAATAGCAAAAGTTATTCTGGGCATTGAGAGCAAAGCAGGTGGCAAAGCAATACGTAACTTCAAGCTATACTACAAAGCAATAGTGATATAAAAAAAAAAACCAGCACGGTACTGGAGAAAAAACAGACATGTGGATCAGTGGAATAGAATCGAGGTTCCAGAAACCTCACCAGACAAATTCAACTATCTGATCTTTGATTAAAGGATCAAAAAGCCTGTGTTGGAGGAAAGATAGCCTATTCAACAAGTGGGTACTGGGAAAACTGGTTATCTGTTTGCAGAAGAATGAAACCGGACCCTTATCTCTCAACATATACTAAATTAAAATCAAAATGGATCAAAGATCTAAACATTAAAACAGAAACATTAAACCTCTAGAAGATAAAATAGGTAAAACACTTGAAGACATAGGTGTAGGAAAGGATTTTCTAAACAACCTCAATTGCACAAGAAATAGCAAGAATCAACAAATGGGATTATATCAGACTAAAAAGCTTCTATACAGTGAAAGAATAAGGCAGCAGAGTGGAAACAACCTACAGAATGGAAAAAAAAATTTTTGCCAGCTACTCCTCAGACAGAGAACTAATTTCTGGAATATATAAGGAACTCAGAAAAATCAAACCTCCTGAAATGAAAGGCCCAGTCAAGAAATGGGCAAAAAAGCTGCCTATAATCCCAGTACTCAGGAATCTGAGGTAGAAGAATCATTGAAAGTTCGAGGTCAGCCTATGCTACATACTGAGTTCAAAGGAAATCTAAACTACTGAGCAAGACCCTGTCTCAAAAAATCAAAAATGGGCAAGAAATGAACAAACATTTCACAGAGGAAGAAATACAAATAGTCAATGGATATATGAAAAAGCATTCAACATCTCTGGCCATTTGAGAAATGCAAATTAAACAACCCTACAATTCTATCTTACCCTAGAAAGAATGTCAGTCATTAGGAAATCAAAAAATAGCAAATGCTAGTATGTCTGTGATGAAAAAGGAACCCTCCATCATTGTTGGTAGGAATGTAAATTGGTACAACCATTATGGAAATCAGCATGGAAATTCCTCAAAGAACTGAAATTAGAAATTCTGTATGACCCAGCCATTTCTCTGCTAGATATCTTCCCCAAAGAGTTTAAATCATCATTCTGCAGTAATGCATGCATACCAATGTTTATAGCAGCACACGTTGTAACAGCTAAATCCTGGAAGCAGCCTGTATACTCATCAACAGCTGATTGGATAAACAAAATGTGGTAACTATATATAATGGAATACTACTCAGCTATAAAGAATGACAAATTTGAAACATTTGTAGGCAAATGGATGCAGCTGGAAAATATAATGTAGAGTGAAACAAACCAGACATACATGCTTAAATACTGTATTGTGTTTCTCATCTGAGTGAGGCACAGTACAAACAAAGAAAAAGATAAAGTATTGAGAGAAAGGGACAAAGGAATGAATCTCTTGCAATCGAGAAGTGAACCAAAGGACTGATGAGGGTTGAAGAGGAAGGGAAGGGGAAACACGAAGATTAAAGATATGCCATGCACATGAACCTAATAACTCAAATTAATGCAAACGCTATATGACATAACGTGAGCTAAGGCAAACAATATCAACAAGTATGGAAAAGGGGGTAGGGGAATTGGTAGGGAGGGGTACTGGGAAGGGGGAAAAAAGCGAAATAAACTGTAATAGTGTGTAACCATTCCCAAGATGATTGCAAATTTTATGAATTACAAACATGTACTAATAAAAGTTTTAAAAAGGTGATGCAATCTGACATGTTTTAATCCTGGTATAGACAACCGCTGGCTTACAATGACTGAATTTATGATTTGTCAACTTTATAATGGTGCTAAAGCAATACCATTCAGTAGAAACTGAATTTCATATTTTCAATTATGGCCTTTTCCTGACCATGTGATGAGGGCTCCAATGCTTTGTCTCCATGCTAGGCAGCAGCAAAGAGCCACAGCTCCCAGTCAACTGAGAGACCATGAGACTGTGATGCTGTGCAGTATATGGTGCTGCTAAGTTGTGGTTTTTGGTAAGTTAGGGGTATGTAATGCATTTCTGACTTATGATATTTTCATCTTCTGATGGATATATCAGGACACAACACTATCATAAGTTGAGAAACATTTGTACTCTGATTGCTGTGAAGAACAATCTTGATATCCAGGAACTGAGGTAGAGAAACCAGTTAGGAAATTATAAGTGTAATGTAGATTTGAGATCATTCTAGTGGCCAAGACCAGGTTGAAAAAAATGGAACTGGCACCAGATTTTAGATATATGTAGAGTTCCCAGAATTGGTTGTGTGATATTGGTAAAAAGAAAGGGTCATAGTTTAGTGTATGGTGATAGGCTTGGGTCTAATTTTAGTTTTCGGCATATGGAAAGCCAGTTTTTCCAGCACCATTTATTAAAGAGGCTATCTTTTTTCCAGTGAACATGTTTGGCCCCTTTGTCAAAGATAAGGTGGCTGAGTGTGTTTGTACTTGGGGTTGTATCTTCTAATCTATTCTATTGATCCTCAGGTCTGTTTTGATTCCAGTACCATGCTGACTTGATTACAGTAGCTTTGTAGTATACTTTCAAGTCTGGGATTGTGATGCCTCCTGTCCTGCCCTTGCTGTCCAGAAGTGCCTTTGCTATTCTAGGTCTTTTCTGGTTCCT
>RJWT010001673.1:26770-46223 GCA_004365215.1 Cuniculus paca
TGATTTCTCTAGATCTGTGAGGTATGCTAATGGTATTTGGATGGGAATTGCATTAAATCTGTATAATAATTTTGGGAGAATGGCCATTTTCACTATGTTTGTTCTTCCTATCCACGAGCATGGAATGTCTTTCCATTTTCTGAGATCCTCTTCGATTTCTTTTTTCAGAGTACTGTAATTTTCATTGAATAGATCTTTTTCTTCCTTTGTTAGGTTGATTCCTAAGTATCTTTTGCTTCCTTTGCTAGGTTGATTCCTAAGTATTCATTTTTTGGATGCTATTGTAAAGGGTGTGGTTTCTCTAATGCTATTCTCTTTAATCTGGTTTTATACTACTTTGTTTTGTTTGAGTTTATTGTCTGTAAATGTATGAACAACCATTTTGAAGAATGCAAGAGACACTAGGGTAACCATTGTTAATCTCCTGTTGTTATGTTTTGAAAACCTGTATAGCTTGCAGTGTTGTGTTTTGATATGCTATATTATGTTTGACTCTATTCTGTTTTCTTTTGCTTTTTTGTTCTGTTTTGTTTTGTTTTGTCCTATTTTCTTTAAAATAAATAAAGAAAAAAAAAGAAAGGGTCAAAAATGAATTTTTTGTCAGGCTTACTACTTAGGGGATGGGGAGTGATGAAAAGAAGGGCAAAGCCTTCAGGTACAATTGACTTAGATGGGGTCAAGGAGGAAGGAGTTCAGTTTGCACATGGTAACCATGAAATCTTTTACTTTCCACAGGGAATGTCACTGCAGCAGTTGAACATATAAGTACTACAGAAGACATTAGCATGGGATTCTATGGGGCCGTGTAGGAAGGACATCCATATGGGGTTTCCTGGGGAACTGAGAAATGCTGCCTCTAGAAAGGGTCAGTTGGGCTGGTATAGTCCAGAAGGCTTCAGAAAGGGCAGGAGGCATTAAACAATTGGGGAAATGTCTACAGAGAGAAATCGAGAAAATTCCAGAAATCATCGAAGCAAGATTTTTGGAGCAGGAGCAAACAGAGAGCTTGTGAGTCAAAGAGAACCTTGCCTGAGGGGTTTCAGTGGAGAATGTGGGTATAAACATGGATAAGTGACCCAGGGACAAATCTAGGAGGCCCTGAAGGCCAGGATCCTCTCTGGAACTTGACCCCTGAACCTGGTGGTCATCACAGCTTCCTTGCCAGAGCTTCTGTAGCTGTGGTCTCACTTCTATCTCAGCACCATGCCTGACTATTCTAAGAGGGTATTTATTTTTCTCTGAGACTCCTGGATTGTATGTCCTTGAGGGAAAATGCCTCGTATTTTTATTCTTATCTGCCGCAGTGATTCATCTGTGAAAGCTTAGTAAAATTTTGCTCAAAGAATAAATATGTTTAACATTCACTCCTGTTCATGTCTTCACTTTAGTGCTTAGCAAGTTTGTTAATTAAAAGAAAAACCCTAAATTTTATAAAATAGTAAAAGATTCTTTACATACAATGAACTCACCGTATAAGAACTAACACACGAGAAGCTTGCAGAAATTAGAATTTTTCAAAACAGCAACTACCAAATATCAGAGAACACAACACTCCTCAAGCTGCAAAGCAGGAAACCTTGGAAACTTGACTTTAGAGAAAAGACCAATTCTCTAGGAATTCATAACAGAGAGGGACTGGCTGCTGAATCTATGGCAAGGGCTTTCTTCTTGGCGAGTCATCCACCTTATAAGGATAGGAAGTGCTCAAGTGCTTTCTCTACCTAAGGGGCTAAGACTTGAGCATTTGGAACTCAGGCCTTCAGAAACCTGGCCACAGAGCTGGGCTCAGCCTTCTACCAAGGGCCCCTGCAATAACCTCCATGCTTTAGAAGGGGAGGAGAGTCGATGTCCAGCTCAGTGTCCATCCCTGGAAATGAGAGTGAGATGAACTAGCACATCTGAAGCCAGCTACCACCAAGCTAGGAGCAAACTGGAGCTTTGCTCAGCATGAGCTCTAGCAAATGTCATCTGCCAGAGTCACCCATAGTGCACCCTTGGGTGTGTTTGAATGTTACAAAGAACTTTCTATGGCAGTGAATATACATATTGATTTATTTTAAAATATGTCTGTGTGAACATATTAGCCCTGCTTCTAGCCCTGGCTTCTCTAATTCATAGGGTCATATATACATTAGCTAATTAAAAAGACTTTTTTTCTTCAAATGGCAGGATCCCTTCCCTCAATTTAAAGAAAATATTTCCAAAAGGCCACATCTGAATGTTCCTCATGTATCTTTCAGTTTTTCTTTCACTTAACAAAAGTGTTGCATGTAAAAAGTAGCTGGTTTGCTCTCAACGCATGCAATCCTCAGGATGACCTGATACTTCAGAGTATGGGAGAGATGCTGCATTCCTCCCGCAGTATGTTAAAAACCTAGGTACTCCAGGGTCATTTCAGCAGTCTAATTTTCCTCAAGGACACTTTTAAATAGAACTGACATGTACTCTACCCTCGGGCATGGCAGAGTAGAGGACAGTTGAGTTCTGGTGTATTATGATAACACTGTCTTCATTCCTGTTGCCCCATCAATGCAAATGGCAATGCAGTGCAGGAGGGAAATAATATCTTACTATTATTAAAATAGTTTTGATCTTGCAGATGCCCCTAAAAACTTCCCAGGGACCTCAATCTTTTTGTGTATCTTGAAAGTCTTGGACTAAAATCTACAAATATTTTAAGGTGCCTGACAGTGTTAGCAATTTGCCATGCAGACATGGTCTACCCAGATAATATACACTTCTTCATGCAGTGTTGGGGAGTCCACTGTATCAGGCACACACTGTAAAGAATTGAAGCTTCTGACTCCGTCCTACTTAAGGTTTGAGTTATAACTCATTCAGTGTTCTGCTATGTCTTAGATGGCAGTAGAAATTTCATTCTTTTTTTAGAGACAGTGTCTGCTATGGAGTACAGACTGGCCTCAAACTCACAGTGATCCTCCTGCCTCAGCGAGCATCATTTTCTATTACATCTCCCACCTCAGATATCTCAACCAGTCAATACAATGTTCATGTAAATACCAAACTGCCTGCTAATATCTGTCACAACAGATACTAGAATTTAGAGAAAGAAAGAAACAGTGATAGAGATAAGTGTGGGCCCCACTAGTTTCCTTCATCTGTGCTCCAAGAAATCTTTCTTTTTTTTACCAATTCACTACACGGAAGACTTAACAACTAGTTGAATTTCAGCTCCTTTGATTTTTTTTTTTAAAGACGTGTTCATTGTAGAAGGATTTCATGGCAAAAATATTTCATGTATAATCATGGAAAGTGGAAGAGAACACAGGATATTTCTGACCAGTTCACATGATTCTGTGAAGATCAACACAGCAGTCTTTCTATATAAAATTTTCTAAATCAAAAATTCCCTGACAAGATTTTGTAGGTTTAAGAATTTTATAGTATAATGAACTCATTATAATCAGTGACAGATTCAATAAAAATAAGATTTATCTTGGACCCACATCAAAGAGACTTAACTACTCAAGAGACTGTTAAGTGAGATACTTTACATCTTACAGAGTAGTTCCCAGGGGAATGCCTCAAAACTGCATGATTGGAAGAAAATTCAAGAGAATGTGTGGTTGATCCCCAATACAGGAAGAATATTCAGTGCATGTCTAGTACATTTCTAGACATGCAATAGATGTTCATTCCCCTCCAAAACCTGGTTCACCATCTGTAATTTCACCTCCCCAGGAAAGGAGGTAGTAATATCTCAGTTCACGAACTTAATTTGTTTTATGATTTTCGGGAAGATGGCCACATTTTATTTGTGTGGGGAAGATAACTGCGGTTGTGTTTGTCCCTCAGTATAACATTTGTAAATGGAAATCAAATTTTTTCCTGTGCTGTTGTTTGGGAACTGAATTGTTTGTGAACAGAAGCATTCATGAACTAAGATGTTACTGTGTGCAAGGAGGAAAATGTTCTTTTAAAAAGAAAATGTAAGCCTCTAAAAAGCACAGATATCAGCATTTTTAACTGTAAGTAATCATGCCTACTATTTACTATTGATATTGTAAATGAATTACATTGTAGTTAGGACACAATATCAACCAGTGTATTAACTAATTCTAGCTGTTTTTTGGGTTTATTGCTTGTTTGTTTGTTTGTGTATTTTTTGGTACCAGGAATCGAACTCAGGACCTTGCTCTTGCCAGGCAGGTGGTGTGCTGCTGAGCTATATCCTCGGCCTGTTTACATAATTTAAAATTTTATTGTCACACTTATAAAAAATACACTTGAATTTGGAATAAAGTACCTAAAATATTTTATTGCTAATAACAAAGAATTTTGTGGAACTGATTTTTAAGTCAGTTACTGGAGGAAAACTAGTTTAGAACAAGTAATCATCCTGAAGAAATTTCATGTCCAGTGAGTACGTTTTCTGATAATTAAATGACCTTTTTAAGTACATTGAGGCTTTAAACAAATACTGAAATTATTAAATAAAGCTAAATGTTTATTCAAAATTCCAGGAATCTCAAAATGTTTCTCAAGTTTCTTAGAAAAGAACAATTATTGAACAAGTAAAGGCCAAATCAGAGCCTTTTCTTTGCCAGTTTGAATATTTCAGATGGCACTATGTTGTCTAAAGGAGAGATTACTTGAATATATTCATTCACTGAATGAATATTTGTCAAAATGCTTTTTTAAAACTAGCTTTTGTGTATAAAACACAGACACAGGCCCTGATCTCTCATTGAGATCCTACTACATGGGTCTTGTGCTATTTCAGGTATGGAGGGTGTGAAAGAAGGCAACACCAACAAGGTCCCTGCTCTTCTGGAGTTCGCAGTGGTAGAGAGAAGAGAGACAGCAAAAGACCAATAAGTAAACAAATCAACAAGACCACTTCAGACAGTGGCTAGTGCTATCAAGAAGATACAACAAGAGGATGTGGAGAAAAAATAGAAATATGTTTCAGAGATAAAAGTTGAACTTAGTAAATGGCAAGGAGAAGGAAGATATTCGAAGTCCAGCAATGCCTAGACAGAGACAACAGCAAGTGCAAAGGTCTTTAGAGGAATCAATTAAAAGGAGATCCAGTAGAAAAGGCAAACAAGCAGGGGCCTCTCCTTTCTTGACTTCCCATCTTATCTGTCCTAGATTTGCTGCACCTGATATCAGAACCTGACCCACTTCTCTATTCTGGACTAGAAACTGATGCATCAGGTCAGAGGAGTTTCTCTTATATGCCTAAAGCAATATACAGATAGACTTGATTTTTTTTATCTACATGTGGTTTTGAGAATTTTTATACTTTGCAGGGAAACACTGTTAAGTGAAACAAATCTTAAGCCACTATTTTTAACCAAGGAATTTATAGCAATATTGAAAGCAATTTACAGATGAGGCCATGGTTAAAATACCTAGAAACCAGTGCTGTTCATCTCCGTGATATACACTGCCTTTCCCCTTCAGTCACTTGTGGGTTGAAAGATGACAGCTGTTGATCTACTTGGGGTTTGTTAGCAGGTTGAGAACAGTGATCTACAGAGTAAAATACTCAGTGCATTAAGCAAAGTTGGCATCTCCGAGACAGATACCCAGTGTTAAAAAGGAAATGGTGGTCTTCAAAGTGTTGACAGAACACCCCAAATCCTCAGTCCACTCATCAGCATGGTTATTTATCTTCTTCCCCTAAGTCATAGGAAGAAATATGTTAGGTTTAAAAGCCCTAGTGGGAACAGGAAAAAAAAAGGATAATTTGTGAAAAAAAAAAAAAAAAAACACCAGTTTTACATTTTGTTTTGACTTCCTAAAAGAAGACTATTTAGTGAAACTATTAAAATCAGACATATTTCATTGTGACTGACATATGTGCTATATATATAAATATCTGAATGGTTAATACATTCACAAAGTGTATAAATCAAAACAACATAAAGAGGTATTCAGTAAAATATTTCTACTTCTTTCATCCTTTGCTTCCACTAGGGTAGCTTTGTTAAGCTGATTTCTTTTTTGTATGATAAAAAAATAAGTATGTAATCCTATTTTTACCTTTTCACACAATGATTCCCTACTGTACACCGTACTGTATACTTTGATTTATTATTTAAACTATGTGTTTTCAGGACTTTAACATATCTTCAAAGAAAGAAATATTTTCAAATCAGCACAGAACACTTCATTTCTTCACATGTGCCTGGGATCCCACTCGTATGAATGCACTGTAACTTATTAAACACAATCCTGTACAAATAGATAGTTGTTCTAATTCCTGTTCTTTGCTATTAGAACCAATACAGTAATGAAAAAGTTTGTGCATAACATCATTTTGCACGTGTATAATTATACTTGCAAGTAATTTCAGAAGTGATATTTTTATATAAATTAAAACTTTGGGTAACACTATGGGAATGCACTACAGTATTCCCTAGCATGAGAATGTCTATCTCAGAAGTGTCCTAACACTTTTGGATTTTTGACAATTGGTTAGGTAAAAAGTGTTGCAGTGAAATGCTATTTCTCATCTCTCTATTCATGACTGAGGTGGGCATCTTTCCATATGCTTGAATGGAATTTATGTTTCTTTTCTGTTAATATTCTGTTTATATGTTTTCCCCATTTTGTATCATGTTTGTCTTTTTTTCTGATTGATTTGTATTATGGAGATTAGCACATTGTGATGTAAATTACAGATACTTTTCAGTTTTTTTTTCATTTGTCCTTGGATTTGAAGGAGTTTTATGTTTTGTGTTTGCTTAGGTAAGAAGATTTCTTCTTTTATCATTATATTCACCAATGTTGTATGACTTCTGAATTTTCTCTTAAATTTTGACAGCTTCATTATAGTTTTTTAAAAAATTTTATCCACTTGAAATTTATGCTGCTGTAAAAGGGCTCTGTATGTATATGTATATGTTTCCTAGATGACTTCTTAGTGATTCCAACACAATTTTGGGGAAGATTTATTTTCCCCTTCTGATCATACTTGCCATCTTCATAATTTGCTGTACCCATATTGAGTCTATTCATGTGGAGATATCAAACTGTTTTAATTATTGAGGCTTAAAAATAAGTTTAGCATCCAGCAGATCTTGTTCCTTTTAATAACTGCGCAATACAAATTCATCTGCTGTGAACAGAAATAGGGCAGATTATCCAAAGTTGATTTTGTGAGTTCTAGAGTCAGAGCTATGTCACCTGCACAAAGCAGCCTGGGTCCCCTACTTCTGTGCTCTGTGCACCCCCACAGCTCCCCACACTGTCAGATTTCACCATGAAATCTGATATTTGTGGACACCCTGAGCTTATTCTCCTCACTCTCTTGTGTGCTTCCTTGTTTGTTGGATGGTAAAATGCAGTGCTTTTTAAAGCTTACAAATGTGGAGAGAGCTTTATCTGCTCTCCAGGCTGTTGGATTCAAATCCTGAAAGTTGTTCTGGGATCAGACAACCATTGTTTTTTATAGGTTTGTTATAGAAGTGTAGGCTTCCAAGAATGTATGGTAGAAGAAATAGATAAAAAGAGGGTAAGGAAAAGAAAAAAGATGTTTTATGTTGTGATCTTTTCTGCTTGGCTTTGAGTACACAGCACTGAATTGTTCCTGTCTGCAGAGCAGCCTTTGTCCACCCTCTGGCCCTGCTCCAGATCCAGAGAGTCATGGGCAAGAGCCTCCCAGCTTAGAGAGGTGGCCAGGATGGAGTCCACCGATCAAGGGGTCACTGTCTGCTCCCCTTACTCAATAACAGTGCAGAGATGGAAGAGAGGAGGAAGAGGGGAGGGAAGAAAGAACAAGAAAGAGGAAGACAGAGGTGGGGGGGATCCGGAACTAACTCCATTTTCTCCATGGGTAAGTTCTGAAATGGATAAGCCTGCCACCTATGTTGTCATAGGAGTGGTGACTCCCATGCAAACCTTGTTATTGGAGGCATGGCTTGTCCATCCTGAGCCCTTCCCCGGTGGCCACCTCATCTATGTCACAGCCTCTCTAGCTCATAGCTGTCCTGCAATGACTGTCAGTGTCACTATGTGCACTCCCCAGAGTTCAGAAGTGCTCCTTTGGTCTGAACTGGAAGATGAAAATCAGTGTCTACTACTCCAGTCCCACCTGTGGTGTCCCCACTGTTGGCTCTGAGTTTTGTCCCCTCCTGTGACACTACATGCTGAGCAATGGTGGCAAGGCAATTGTCCAGTGATTGCCAAGCCAGAAAAGGCCGTGGAACCTCCATGAGCCATGGGTGACTTGACCTGTGCTTCCTACCGGGCGCTGCACCCTTGGATCTGCCAACCTCCTGCTGATCTGCGTCCTGCGGGCCCCCAGAACCAGCGCCACTGGACCAGTGCACCCACCTGCCCACACGCACACCCACACTCACGTGTGTGCACTTACGCAATCACCTGTCCTCGCATTCTCACACCAGTAGCACACTCTCACATTCCGACAGTTACAATCTCCTGCAGTCGCCTCACACCTTTTACATACTCCTCTCACATACTCCCTTCACGTACACTGCAGTCACATTTCCACACTCGTGTCCCTTTCACACGTTGACACTTCATCTCTACACAGCCTCTCTCCCACTCATACACTCATGTGTATTCACACCCAGTCACATTTCCCCACTGAGTCCCCTCACACTCAACTCCACAGCCACGCTCGCTGTACACCACTCACATTCTTAACCTCACACTCTCAGTCACACATCCTTGTTTTTGCTCTCACTCAGTTTTACTCTCTCCCGCACACTCACTTTTATCTGTCCTTTTAACCACCCTTTTCCAAATCTTTCCCTCTTTTCACAGAATTACAGCCCTTTGTGGGTTGGGGGTGGGGATTCAAAGAAGCCTACTCTAATCACAACTGGCTTTATCGTTATCACGGGAAAACAAATCCATGTGTGTGCATTGAATTGAATCGGCATTTCCAGACAGCTGTGCTGGACTCTGAGGAAGCCTGTGAGCCTATGGATAGGAACTGCACTGTCACCTCAAATCCAAGGACTGGCCAGGGAAAGCACCCAGCTGCTCAGAAAGCATTGTCCACAGCATTAACTCCGCACTCACCACGGGGCCATGGGGGCAAAATGAGGGAATAGCAAAGTTCTATTCTTAAAGAAAGTGATGATTTGGGACATTGGGGGGGGTATAAACCAATAATTAAAACACAAGTTTTCAATTATTTCTAATTAAAAAGTTAAAAAAAGAACACATATCATGAGATAGGCATTGAAGATACTGGGAACACAAAGGATCAAAATAACTTAAAAAATACTACTCTGAGTTCTGTTTGAAACTGAGTCAAAGATTTATTTTAGAGGGATCATCATGCAGTTTCACAGGCACTTTGTGAAAATGTTACAGTTTTGCAAACTGTCAAACATGTATCATAATCCTTTATATCTATGGGGGATGGTTCCAGAACCTCTACAGAGGCTAAAATGTACAAATGCTCAAGTCCCTTATATACAATGTAGTATTTGCATTTAACTATGCACGCATCCATATACATTAAGTCATCTTGAGGTTACTAAAATATCTAACACAGTGTAAATGCCTTGAGAAGAGTTGCTATAGTGTATTGTTCAAGGAGTAATGTCAGGGGGAAAATCTGTTCACACTCAGTACAGACACAATTTTTTTGCTGAGTATTTTCAAACCACAGCTGATTGAATTCATGGATGCAGAACTTGAGACAGGAAGAACCACTGTACTCTATTAGTATTGACATGGGGTTGCTTTTGGTTATTCATAGCTAATATACATATGCTTCTTTGGTGACAAATACATACCAGGAGGGAGTTATTGATGATTCCAGTAATGTAGTTGCTATTCTAGACTTTGAACTTACAGGAAACTGCATTTCTAGTTCCAGACAACTGATGAATAGATTAGCCCAGGGGACCTAGTCTGTCAACAAACACTATGACATGAGCATGAAATACTAATTATACCAATAATAATTAGGCTAGGAAGAAAGAGACAAATAAGCTAGTACTTGCAAAAAAGAGTGACAAGAATGATAATAAAAGTGTTCCCAAGCTCTGAAAAGCAAATGCTTAAAATGGGGGTTATGTTATTAGAATTAAAGAAGACACCATGCCTAAAGTCAGATCTGCAGGGCACTTTTTATAATAATTAGACTATGAAAGATGAAGACCAAGGGGTTACTCCAGTTGCATTTGGAATTTACCAGAAACCAGTGCCCTCCCCTAATTTCATTCTTCTGTTTTTTCTACTTACATTTGGGGTGCTGTTTTTTTGTTTTTGTTGTTTTTTTTTTTAATGATACAATGTAGGAACAGAATGAGGCATTTTTAATAGACAAAGATGGCTGTTGCGCCATTCTAGGTTTCTGAGTTGTTTCCCAAGAGCTTGAGACATGCTCTCAGCATTGACTAGGGCTACAAAAGGAGTCTGAGGCAGAAGGGACCAGATCTTACCTTTGCCTTACAAACCTGATTTTAACTGAGGAGCTGTGAGAGAAAGCGAGGTCCACAGACAGAGACAGGACAGATTCCATCAAGGTGCTGAGAGTTTATTGATTAAAATGAGCCCATCTGTGCAGGAAAAAACCCTCACTGGTGCTTTTGGGCAGATAGCTTCCTCCAGGTCTGCTCGGATGGAGAAAGCATCAAACATCTCTCATTCTCATGGCACCTGCTTCTGCACTAGGCCTCCCAACCAGGAACAATTCATCTACTTAGCAGCCAACTTATTAACATATTTTATAGATTCATAAGTTTTAATTTACTCTCCGTACCCTGCTGAAAGCCCCAGAGGAAGGCAAAAGGTAGATACCACTTGAGGGTTGAGAAATGGAAATTGTTAACTAAAGATTTTCAGTCTAAGGAAACAGCAGATTGCTATCACTGTCGTGAAGGCCCAAGGTTTGGGCTTAATTATCCTCCCTGGCTCTTGCCTCATATATATTCTGAGACCTTCTTACCAAATCACTTCTCTCTGCATTTCTCTGCTCTCACAGGCATTGTGACTTCACACAGGCCCATTTTTGTGTATTCATTCTTACTTGTTAACACTTCCTGGAAGGCAAGAGCAGAGAAGAGAGTCTCCAGAGTGGTAGCCCTGGTGGTCACCTGGCATGGTCCCAATCTCAAAGCTGGGTACTTGCCCTGGAGCTCATGGTATTGATGGCTGCATTACCATCAGCTTCTTTGTCTCTTTATTTTGCAGCAATAAATTTCAGCTGGAACATTATGTAGGATAGTAGAGTAAAACAGAAAAAGAAATGGACATTAGAGAATTCTCTGTTGTCTTTCAAATGGTGATAGTTAAATCCTTTCAAGAGGTAGAACTTTCAAACAGATCAAAATGATCACTCATTCCATAGATTTTTCTCTTCTGTTCATCAAAAATGCTTGCACAACTGTTAATGGAATCATAGCAGTAGGATGGTAGCAGGAGAGTAGAACCCCAGGGACCTCAGGGGAGCATCAGTACTTCAGTGGGTGCCACTGTTTAGTCCCCAGAAATGCAAACTATATCTAATGCATGACCATCTGTCCTCCTCCTTGAGGAGATAAGGCACACACATTTAAATGAAGAAAGTGGACAAGATGATCCACAGGAAAAAAATATGTCAATTCTCTATTTTTGTAGATTTTTCCCACACATAGGTATGCACTGTCAAAAAATTTGAAAACCCCAACTAGACCCTGATCAACAGAAAACAAAACCTGACAAATGCCCTGCAATACATATCCAAACCACAAATACAAGAATGTGTTATTGTTGCCCATGAGGTGACTGGCGTTTCCTACAGGAGACTTGCCCTGGAGCTAAGAGGAAACCCACAAACTTGCAGATGTGGAGACATGTCCTTGGATAACAAGACTGTGGAACTAGGAAAAGAAAAAAACAAGAAATAAGAGTCTTTCTGTTTTTCTTAATTCCTAGGCTGAGCAATTATTATTTTGGGCTAGATAAGGAGCTGAGAATTATACATTTATTTGCAGGAGTAATATTTGCCTATTATCTTTTTTCTTCTGTATCTCAGCACTGGTTTTCTAAAAAGTACAATTTGAATAAGATAGATGATAGATAGACAGGCAAACAGATAGATAGATAGATAGATAGATAGATAGATATTCTAACACATAGAATAAACACTAGGAATAATAGATGAGGAAAATACTAAATTTTGCATTGCTTCATTCCAAGATAATTTGGCACTTGTGTTCAAGACCTTTATTCCTCTCTATTTTTGCTATTTTGCAAAATATGAAATATATATGTGAGCCCCACATCCCTGTTGAGTCCCATAACCCTGAATATTGAACATTATTGCAATCAGAAACAGTGGGCCTCCGACATGTAATCAGTGGACAGAGGTAAGGATGCAAGAATGGAAAAGGGACTGCTCAAGTAGTCTCGGAGTCTCAGCTGAAGCAATTCCACTTTTCTTTGATTATTTATAATGCTCTAATTTTCCATACATCAGGTTTTAAAGTGAAATTCTATCTTAGTTGGTAGAAATTCTAGTGAGTCTGGAGTGAGTAGAAGGGACATTTGGCCAAGATAGGATGAAGCTGATTGTTAAAAGAATAACAAAGTGGAAGCTGCTATCCACAGTGTGGCCAGTAAAATATTTTTCAATGGTGATAACACAGGATGAGAAGGATAAAATGATTTGAAGGGAAATTAAGATTGTCAGTGAGAAGAGGGAAACTGGAAAACCAGGCAGAGTGAGTGTCAGGAAGAGAGAAACTGGAGAGAGAAAAAAAATTTTGCTAGGCAGTTACTGCAGGAATGGAATGAGGATTCTCTCTCTAAACATAAAATTAAGAAGGCTAGGACCTGGACATCCAGAGCCAAGTCTTTCCCTGTGGGCCACCACTGGCAGGGGTACACTTAGATCACAGCTCCTTCTGGCTTGTGGGCTGGCAAACAAAAGTGCCAGTCCCCCTCCCCCTCAAGCAACTGGTGGATCCAGAGAAACACGGGCTCTGATGATAGCTATTACGGTGAAACACAATTGAAAGCCTGTGGTGTTTGGTGTTTCACTGACCTTGTAGGTCTAGGGTCAGTGGTCTGATTATCTATTAAGAACATAGCGGTAAGCAGCATGGTGTTGGGGGGGGGTCTCCTTCTGAGGGTGGTAGCCATTATTGATTCCCTATAGTCTGACTCTGAAGTCCTACATTGCTTATTGTTTTTTTTGGGTTGGGTTTTATTCTCTTTTGCTTTGTTTGATTATGTTATACCAAGTGGCATGAGCAGCTATTTCAATGATATTAAGATATATATGGTAGCCATTTTGAATTTACTATTGTCTTGTTTTGTAGTCTTTTATTGTATCCATTGTTTTGTTTTTACTGTTTCTATGCTATTCTGTCCTGTTTGATTTTTACTATGTTCGAAAGTATCTGCAGTTATTTTGAAGACAACAAAAGGCATTATGGCAACAATTGTTGATCTTGTAATGTTGTGATGTCCTATATCACTTACTCTGGTTTGTTCTGATTGGCTTTATTCTGTTTTATTTTTCTTGGTTGTATCCTCTTTTTTTTATTTTAAAGAGAATAGGACAAAACAAAACAAAACAGAATGAAAAAAGCAAAATAAAACAGTATAGAGTCAAACATAATATAGCATTTCAAAACAGAACACTGCAAGCTATACAGGTTTTCAAGACATAACAACAGGAGATTGACAATGGTTACCCTAGTGTCTCTTGCTTTCTTCAAAATGGTTGTTCATACATTTACAGACAATAAACTCAAACAAAACAAAGTAGTATAAACCCAGATAAAAGAGAATAGCATTACAGGTCTTCAAGTTGGATAATAAGAAATAAGCAATGTCTACTGTAGTGTCTCATTTTTCAAAAGAGCTGTTCCTATCTTCTCGCTTATTGCTTTCAAATAGTAGAAAAGGGACTTAAACCAATCAAATCAAAGAACAAAAGCACCGCTGGATTTCAGAACCATTTCTCCATATTTATCAGGAATTTTGTATCTTATTGAGTCTTTCAGTTTCTTACACTAGGGAGACAATGTGGTGTTTACACATGTGGGTTTGGTTTATTTCACTTATGAGTATGGTCTCAAGTCGCATCCATTTACCTATAAAAGCCTCCATGTGATCATTTTTTATAGCTGAATAATATTCCATTGTATAAAAGTACCACATCTTCTTTAACCACTCCTCGATTGATGGGCATTTGGGTTGTTTCCAAGATTTGGCTATTACAAATTGTGCTGCTATAAACATAGGTGCACATACATCACTGTGGTAAGATGATTTCACTTTTTCTGGGAATATGCCCAGAAGCGGAATAGCTGGGTGAAATGGGACTTCCAGTCCTAGCTTTTTGAGAAACCTCCAGACTGAGCTCCACAGTGGTTGCACCAGTCTGCACTCCCACCAACAGTGGAGAAGGGTTCCTTTTTCCCCACAGCCTCTCCAGCATTTATCGTTGGTGGTTTTCTTGATCCTGGCCATTCTTTCTGGAGTGAGATGAAATCTCAGAGTTGTTTTAATTTGCATTTCTTGGTTGTATCCTCTTTAAAAAAAATTAAGAAGGCTAAACATTAAGAAAGTGTTCCCATCACCCCACTGCATGTGTGAGTGTGTGCCTGTGTGCATGTGTGTTTTGAAAAACATTATATACATCTGAATTATTTAGGTTATGGTTCCTGAAAAGTTTTGTTTCTTTAAGTGTAGTATCAAGCAAAACTTAAACCATCTAAATTCTAGGTTTACTATTGGCTATATCTGTTGAAGCTTCTGGATTCCTAACCAGCCTTCCTCAAGTTTCAGAATGCCAGTTCATCAATTCCAAATGCTCTTAATTTCTTTGATGACTATAGGCTATCACCACTATAATATCTCTCTTCTTTTCCAAAAGACTTCCATGAGACAGGTTAGGACCTTTCAGTATGTAACTCTTCACTGGCTGCAAATACAAAAAAAACTGTATTCAAAAAAAAAAGAAGCAGGTAGAAAAATATACTGACATTTACAGACTCTACGCTCACAAGTCACGATCATTCAATATGTACAAATAAGAGTCATCCTTAACCCAGTTCCTTATGCCAGAGCTGATATCATGGCGTGAGAGCCATTTGATGAGACATAAAAGATCCTAGAGCAGTGATGGCAAAACTTACAGAGACCAAGTGCCCAAACTCCAACCCAAAACCCACTTATTTATCACAAAGTGCCAACACTGCAATTAAAGCTGAATGCTAAGGTTTTAGTTCACCAAAAACAACTCATGCATTAGCATCTTTTGCTTTAAAATAAAAACACAATAACATGCATGGCACAGGTTCACTACCACTGTACTAGAGGGTGTCTTGATTTACAAAGAGAAAGCTAAAAAAGTTATGAAGACCATGGTGTAGTCAATCTACTCAATGACTGACATCACAAAAAGTATCAACCGCTCTACCCAGCTCTTATTCCTTAGCACTGGGGAATTTTATTTCAGTACACTGCCTTAAATTCTAATAAGCTATGATGTATTTATTCTATGGAAAAGAAACAGATGTCATGTGAAGAAATTTCACTGTTCTTCCAACCAAATCTTTTGGGATGGAACCTGACTCTTCCTTTTCCTGAGCTCATCACCAGGGTAGACCCTCAATTTCTTCAACTTCAAAAATAAAGAATAGCTAGTCTCAGCCTGAGATGATGATTTATTTTCATTTTTTAAAAATTTGAGAACAGTTCTATATGAAGTTTTTGAACTATAATGTGTACTTATTTTACCTAATTAAACAAATTCTAACATCCATCATCAAGCAAAGCTGAATAAAGGCAAAGATTGACTTTTTCCCTTATCCACTTTCTTACCACTCTCCTAACATAGGCAAAATACACAGTCACCATATATCCATCTCTTTCTTTTTGCTCACACATAGATTAATAAATATAGGGAAATTTTATTTGTATTAAATGTATTTATTATATATATTAACCTTTTGAGGAGTAAATAAAATGAGATTCATGAAAAAACTGGGTAAACTATAGTCACCACATTTATGGCTATGCAATACTATCAAGTAATTTGAGAATTTAGTTAAATGGCTTCCTCTCTTTAACATCAATAACAGTTCAACTGAGCAAATGTATGAATGGATGGATGAATGGATGAATCAATGAATGAATGAATGAATGGAATAAGTTGATGTAATACAAACTAAAGGGTGAATTTTGTTTCATAGGTTGCAGAGTTGTCCCATTTACAGTGCCCTAATAGGGTATGCATCAGTGGGTGACGCGAGGGCCCAAGGGCTGAAGTGAAAGCGCACCAGGGCCACTTTGTCCCCACAGTTGTGAGATCCACATGCACTGCCTGGCACAGAGTGACTGATTCATAAATATGGGATGACATGGGAGTGATCTTAGAATTAATGAATAAATCAGGAAATGTAAAGAGGAACAAGTAAAGCTACAAAGACAAAGAAGATCATAAATAAAGACCACTTAGTTTAGCACTGTAGTAGTGAGAATTAGAAGAAAAAAATGAGGAGGAATAGGGAATTTTCTCTAAGAATTTTGAGGATGTGTGTGAAGAAGTAATGAAAGAAAAATTGCTGACACACTTTAGGCGGGCAGCAAGGGACCCGCACTGGTTTCACCAGCCAAAGGAACTCCACAGCTGAATTAGGAATCAGGCTTCTCCTTTACCCTCTTACATTAGTACAGTTCATCACAATTCTTTGGGACATTCCGCAGGTAATACTGCCCCAGGAAGCAGCTGTCTTGTGATGGTGAATGCTTTAACTATACTTGTTTGGCATGACTTCCTTATAGATATATCAGTGCTCTGTATTTTGGATTTACCTATGTATCTTCAGTCCTCCTGTTAAAGATGTAATGTCCAAAGTGTTCAAGACTGACTTCTGTGCTAGAATTTCTAAGATTAAATTTCCCAACCTTGATATTTGCTGTTTACCTCCTCAAAATGCTAAATAAGCATGTCAACGTTGTCGTGGTAAGGTTAGAGGCAAGTAATCTGTTATTTATACAAGTCTGGAACCTTTACAATTGAATATTATTACTTAATATCTTTCAATAGCTTTCTTCCCTTTTGTTTCATGGAAATTGTTTTCAGCATAGGAACTCTGCAGCCAGACTGCTGGGAATCAAACACTGTCTCCAAACCATGTAACCTGTAGTTCCGATAAGTTAGTTAACTTCTTAAGCCTCCATTTTTATCATTCACACAATGAACTAATAATATTGTCTTTTATGACGTTATTATGAGAGTTAATCAATATGCTTACAAAAGCATGTATAACAGTCTAGCACATATTGGTTTTAAAATAAACTTCTAAGTATTATTATTATTATTAAGAATAATGATTCTCAATTCATTTTTATACTGAATACTTAAACATATGCAAAATAGCATACAAGTTGAGAAATTAAAAACTAGTATCCAGCATAGGGTTATTTTTGGCTATTTTTTGAAGTGGTTTATATTTTTTGTTAGGATTCAAATTCCATTCTGAAGCAGATGCTTGAAATATTAAAAATCAGTAGAAGGATACCTAGAACTGATTGCCGCAATGTACTCCAGCTGGATGTCACTGCTCAACCTGTGTGAAGAGCTGTAAATAAATAGATTTGTCACCACATGCATCTCTCAGGTAACACCCAGCAAATGGTGAATGTAAGTGATGAGCAGGGTGGCCAGATGAGGGCATGGTAGAATCGATACTCCACAGAGTAAAGATGTACCTGAAGCAGTACTGCCGCAGAGCTAAGCATCTTCTGTAGTCCTCTCGAGGTATGCAGAAAATGTGTTGGAGATGGTAGTACCCGGCATAGGGCGATCCTCCCCACATAAGCGTGAACAGCCTGTGCTGGAAAATTCGGATGAAAGCAGTTCTGACCACTACTGAGGTGAATTTGTTGTATTTCCAAACTAAGCTAGCTACAACACCCTGGCACTATGAAAGGGTTGCACTTTTCTTCATTTATGATGACCCAGCTGCCACCATTCCTAGGCACACAGCAGGCAAGCCCAGCTCTGGTGGATATAGATTCCAGCAGAGCAAGATGCCGAATGAGTTCCAGTTCATTGCCGGACCAGTGGTCATTAAGTCAATATGTGTTGCTCTGGAAACAAAACAATAGGACATGCTGTGGCTGGCTGTTCACGTGAGAAGCCAAGGTTTGTAGCTAAATGTGAAGAGACAGCCTAATACTGCTTTATTCCCACGCAGTCACGCTAGGATGCCTTCATTCTGTAATGGAACCGAAGAACCCAGTTAAGGTGAACTCCTTCAGGAGGTGAAGGTCTTCCCAAGCTCCTTGCTGCTGTGAATACACAGATTGAAACACCAGGCCCATTTTGGGAAAGGTTGAGCTTCAGTCAAGAAACTGTGTTCAAATAATGAAAGGGACTTTCATGCTTGGGAATCCTATGAACTTGATGATTCTACCTCAGTTCCGAGTCTGAGATTATTTTTGCCAACTTGATATTTTTTTTCTTTTAAAGAGCCTTTTCAATCAACTTTTGAAGAGCAGCTGTCAGTCATCTGTAAAAAACCTCAAAAGTAGAGCAGATAATGTTTAACTTTCTAATTAGCAGCAAGGAGTAAAAACTTCAAGGATCTTTTAATAATCTGAACTGACATCAATGGACATACAAATGTGTGAAACTGGAAACTATCTGAAAGGGCACCGGGCTTCTGGGTGCTAGGGGAGAAAGTTAAAGGGTGCAGCCTTTTCACCAGTGCAGGCTACTCGCAGCAGCAACACCGACCACAGACTTTCCCCGAGAACTGCAGCAACCACAGAGACCGCCCACATCCTGTGTTTCGCACCTGCACCTCCAAATATACCAGCTGTGCAATCCTGAGCGGCTGTTCTGACCTGCGCGCCTTTTCCCCCCACTGTGGGTTTTCTGTTTAGCAGCCCCTCACATCCTCCCCTCGGGGTCGCTCTCTGTCCGCTAGACGACCCCTCCCTTGCGCTGAATGAACACCTTCTTCGTGGCAGTGTCTCCGTTGTCCTTGCGTAGGTTGTGGCCGAATTTACCTTTCACTGCCCATCTGCAAAAATAACATAAATTCAGTCATTTAATGGCCATTTACTGAGTCCCTTTTGCATGCCAGAAATTGAGTAGAATGTTGTGTTTGCAGAGGCTGAAATACATGTGATCTTTTCACCACGGGAACTGGGGTCTGGACAAGAAAACAAAGCATAAGACAAATATGAGTAAATGTACAATCAAAGATTGTATTCAGCATTAAAATGAAGAGAAATGAAACAGTGTGATTTACAATGGTAAAAAAAATTTACCTTAACTAAGTTTCCTCCAGTTAGTCTCGGTTGCTTTGGCTAATGCTTTGACTGTTTTCTTTTAAAAGTCTAATTTATACCTAATGTTTAACTTTCCACCTGAAAACACAAACTGCAGAAGTTCCAGTGAGTAATCATCTAAACTTTCAGTAAGGATACCCATGATATGGAGAAAACAAGAGATGGAATAAAAATAAAATACTGACACAGTCATACA
>RJWT010001674.1:0-46124 GCA_004365215.1 Cuniculus paca
AAAATTCAAAAAAAGAAAAAAAAATGAGAAAGGCTGAGACTATAACTGAATGCAAAAGTCCTGGGTTCAACAGCCAGTACTGAGAAAATAAGTAAAGAAAAAGCCACTGTTGTTTTACTATTATCTTGAAGTCCTGTAGTGCTTTCATTGTTTCATTTTTTTATTGGTTTTATTCTCTTCTATCTTGTTGGATTTTATTTATGCCTGAGGGTATGGGCAGTTATTTTGAAGAGAACAAAAGGCATTATGGTGGCCATTATTGATTTCCTTTTATCGTATTTTGAAGTGAGGTACCATGTTCATTGTTTTGTTTTGATTGACTGTTCTGTTACATTTCATTTGGTTTTGTTCTCTTCAAAATAAAAAAAAATTTATAAAAAAAAAAGGATGAAAAGAGCACCTTCTTAAATCCAGAACACATTCGTGTTCAGCTTGGGGGCCTAGGCAGTGCCTGTGAGGCTTACTTTGCATGGCCTGTAGAACTCATTCAGCATGTGGGACAACCTTGCTGATGGACTGTATCTTGGCCAACATCAGGACCTGACCACCAGCAAAGTGCATGTCTTACAATAAGGCTTTACAGGTTTGCTGCTGTAACCCTAAGCCAGAATAAATTAGGATATATCACTCTGTGTAACTCATGTTAGATAAAACTCAAGACCTTGCCACTCACAGACTTTCCTGTACTCTATTCTGAAAGTATTTTGTGAATGTCTCAGCCTTGTAACTTCCCCATATTGAGGGGGGTGGGTGTACGACCCAACATATTTTCTATGTCTATGAGAAATCTACAGAAGAGAATGGATTTTTTCCTGAGGATCCATCCTCAGGGACACTTACTGTCAGAGCTTCCTCATTCCCTCATATGCTGTGATTCCAACAGCAGCTTAAACCACTATCAGGAATTTCATTGTTAAGGGGAAGTGTTGGTTCTCTCCTAAAGAAGCTTAATCGCTCTATAAGTGACCCATGTGAGAGCCATGCAGTAGCTCTGACAGTAACTACCAGATTGCTGGAGAAAGGCCACTTTCTTCTCTTGCCAGCTGCAGATTGAGAAATATCTGCCTCAGAACTCTTATTTCCTTTCATGGAAAATGAAGGTGAGGTGGGCAAAGTAAATCTTTAAAATGGAAACTTAGTACTGAAAGGAAGCCCATATTATTTGTTGCTGATCAAATAAAATATTGCCAACACTTACTACAGTGATATTGGGGTACTGTTTTACATTTAGAGGACTGTGCTGTTTTGGTGTATAATATTGTAAAGACAGGTTGTCAAAAGTCATGTAAATGTTAATTATTAAGAAGATGAGAAGTATAAACACTATTGAGTGTGACAAAGTTTGCCCTTAATTCTTTAGTAATTTAAGCAGTATAAATGTACTTCTTTGAGAAGAGTAGGTGCGGTTTCTTTTTTCCCAAATTTAGTAATGCATTTGCGAGTATGAAAACTTTCAGAGCCATATTATCCCTAATTCTTTTCCCTAATACATTTAGTCCATACTTAAATTGTGGGACAAATTTAAATAAATGTTGCATCAAAGAATTTTGAGTCAACACAAGACTGCTTAAAGCTTCACTTATATTCTTAAAAACCTTTTTGTCTAAATTGGTAGTGCTAGATAATGGTTGTACTAGATAACAGGTTCTAAGATATGAATTATGAAAATGGATTTTTAATTTTAAAAAATCCTCTAAATAAGAATATAAAAATAAGGCCAGTGTGTGTTAGTCCAAATATAGGAAGAATTTTTCCCCCTTGTATTCATTTTTAATCAGCCTTCATGTGCCTAATTAACAATGCTCACCCCTATTTCTCTTTTCTGATCATCGTTTATCTTACACTTTAAGGAGCAGATACTAATCTTGGTGGAAATGCATTGAAAAATCCTTATTTGTTTTCGGATGTTTATGAGATATATTGCATGAAAACAGTATGCTTTCAATGGTGTTCCAGTGTTCTCCACGGCACAGTTTTAATTATAGCGTTGCTAGAGAGGCTAAGCTGAAACCTAGCACTGCCTCCACGTCTCTTCTCCGAACCAAAATTCCTGTCGAAGGCACACACAAACAGCTGAGGTCTTCAGTGTTGAAAAGATGCAATTCGTGACCATAAGAAGTAGGCAGGGTTGTGAGGGCCAGATTCAGAAGGAAGATTTAGTCCCATGTTACATGCACACATAGAAATGTTGATTTTGATGGGAAACACACATTAATACATACCTCATAAACTTCTGAGACCCCTTCCTGAGAAACCCTCCCTGGCTTCCTTAACCCTACAGTAAGGAGGCTAATTGAAATTCTTCAACAGAAATCCCTTCTCTTTTCTTCTGTAGCCATGGAAGGACTCATTAAGCATTCTATACTCCATTCTTTCCCAGACCCTGACTTGGCTTAGCCCTAGTGCTAAAGCCCAGGGAGTGATTTGGGGATTCCATTAAGCATGTCCTTTGGCCTTCCCTCTGCCAAGCTCAGGGTAGAAATACATCATTGCTCCTTGGATGAAGGATTCAGAGGGCAGCCATCAGAGGTGAGCTGGCACAAAGCTTTCCTTTTTACTGAGTGGATGATTCCATCTTTGAGATTCTACCTGTAGAACTTTAGGGTGGTATTCACCTTGTGCATCCCGGAGTATTAGGAAGAGTTGAGAAAGCCCCTCTGCGATGATCCTCTCAATCTGCCATTGCTAGCTTTTCTTAGTGAAACAAACTACTGAAAATGTTGCCTCATGATGTCACACTTGTCTTCACTTTGGAATATCTTTTTCAAGGGGTCTCTTTAGTAGCAAGCCCCTCTGTTGCTTGGCTGTGGCCTCTGGTCTACTTCCCTCTGAGAACTATGCTGCTGAGGGGTGGGTATAGGGAGGGCCGTGAGAGAAAAGGGCAAGGCAGGACACAGGCAATAAGGGCTCATGTCTTTTCCCCTTTCATTATGTGTGTCCACTGAGCTGTCCTCTTTCAGTTTTGTAATGGGTTCTTCCATGGCAAGTTGACCTTTTGCCTGAATAGGTCAAATTCCCACTGAGTGCTAATCCTCAGCCTTCCTCACGTTTGTACATCCCTAGAGGAGAGGAGTGCTGGTCAGGAAGCTGGCTGGGCATGTGTGGTGCTTCTGAAAGAGGGATTGTCTTTTACTACACAGAATTAATTCTCAGAGACCACCCTGAGAGGTTATGCTGAAGATCCCAGATTAGAACACTGTTTCTGATACTGTTGAGAGGTAAAACTGATTTTTCTGACAAGGTTTCCTTCCATACTCTTTTTATTGAGAGGAAGGCCAAATGCACAGTCCTAATGACTCATCAGATTGTTCTGGATTTGTAAAAGAGATGATCAGGATTTCCTTAGTTGACCTTTTAAAATAAAAAAACCTTTCTCTTTTCATATTTTTTTCTGTTTAAAGTCTCTTAACACTTGAGATGCTTTATTTTTAACTCTTGTATAGCACAACAGTAGAAATATGAGGCTTGTTGATGATAATTGTATGCCTAGCCTGGCTTTGTTTTAAATTGGTTAAAATTTTCCTTTAAAGTGTTTGTTAGGGTCCATAATCTTTATAGTAGCTAGAGATTTTCAGCATCAAATAGGCACTGAGCAAATATTGAATATAATTTTCAGTTGAATTATTATGTTTGATTTTTTTCTTTTAACAGTTTATATAAGCTGTTCAAATTATGTAGCTCTCCTCACTGTCAGGTAATGACATAATCTTCATAGATAAGGGATTACATCTTTTATTTATCTGGGAGTATCGTGTGTGTGTGTGTGTGTGTGGGTGCGTGCACACTGAATAATTTAGTGTTCTTTAAGTTTTAAAAAAGCCATCTTTTAACTGAACAAAAAATGAAGTATGTAAGCAAGTGAGATGAAACAGTGATTGAGTAGAAATGCATATATATTGTATCCTGGCTACCAGACAGGTTTAAAAACAGTCAATTTTGAAAATAAGAAAATCTAAGAAAACTTCATAAAGCATGATTCTCACAAGACAAAATGCCCTTCAGATCTTCAAGCATTAATGAGCCTCTGTAGACACAATATGATTAAAACAGAAAAACAAAGTAACTATGTTTACATTGTTCCTGAGTTATCAATGTCTCAGTTCTCAAAATGCCAAATATAGGTTAAGTGCAAGGTAAGAATGTATTTAACATCTATTCAATTACCAATAATGCCAGTGTTAAAGCAGGGCTCCTACCAGGGGCATAATGGGCTCCTGTTTAACATATTTATGTTGGCTGTAAAATTAGGAACTGTCATTACAGCCCCACATCACCTGCATAAGTGAAAAACATATAAATCAAGAGAAGTTCCAGAACCATAAAAATGCCATTGAGTAAAATAGCATAAAACTACTTACAAGACACTTGTATATTATGCTAGCATGTATGGGGATGCACACTTTGGTTTCTAGAGGGTTTAAAGAACAAAGAATAACTGCAGGTGGGACTCTCAGGTGCAAGGGCTGATGAAGATACTTATTTGGAGAGCAGCCTGAGCCCTAGTGGGGAAAACTTAAGAAAGACCAGCAATGACCTGGCTTAAATAACCCCTGCATGTTATTCAAGACAACTGTTTCTTGGTCTTCGAGAAAGTGTTTGAGCTGCCATCTGTGGTTATCGAAGGCTGCCTCATGGGCCTGGTGGTAAATAAATGCTTCTGTACATTTCCTGTGATATTTTAGGGTCCCCTATAGGTTAGTGGCTGTTGCTGTCTTGGCCCCCTCTTCATCCAGTTATTTATAGAATAGCTTGTTTTCTAAAGTTGGTACATTTTTAAATGAGGTACAGTGCTTTTAGTATTTTGGACTTTGTAATTGAAAGCCCTGAAGTGCCCCACAAATTATGAACTGCTAATAATGATCTTTTTGAATCATGATTACTGCCTCAAAAAGAGAGTGGACAGTCTAGAAGTCTTTCCATCCCCCCTTCCCTCGCAAAAGCTACCCACCCCCATAATCTTAAAAAAAAAGGCTGCAGATTTTATTCATGTGGGATCATTCACACCAAGCTACCATAATGTGCAATTAACACTCTAGAAACTGAAAACAGTATTCAGCAAGACAGCTGCATTATCAAAAATGCCAAAGGAGTTTTGAAGGGAGTAATGTGCATGTTAGAATAGGAAATTAATCAGAAACGCACACGCACACACACATACACAGTAGTGCTGTCTTAAATATATTTGAATATTAAAATATTTTAAATCCTATGTCTATGCTTATAATACAGATTAATCTCAGGACAAAAACTGATTTTTCTACTTTAAAATTATTATTATAGCTGTATGTTTTGCTTCTCAAGCAAACAAGGATGCTGGAGTAGAGATCTCTTAGGTTCCTTTCAATTGGAATACTCTTTAATAATAATCACTTTTCAATTATATTTTATAAATTTTCCCACTGAAAAAAAATTTTCTTTTATTTTTCTCTTACCAGAAATAAGGGCACTGAACACTCAAGCTAGTTTCAAAGTGCCTTTCAGATATTGCAGTGGTAAACTTTCTACCATAGCACAGCACAAAAATCATAAATGTATTTATATTATAATCCCTATTAAATTATGGCTCCAACAGACTGACTCAGTAACTGAGATGAAACAAAATTCTCACAGCAGTATTTTGCTGGAATTTTCTTGTCAAGTAGCTGAAAGTATGTTTAGAAGTCTGAAATAGAGAATTTTGATATGATTTTCAATTAGTAGTAGCTCGGCTTGAAAAAGCAGAGGTTTGTAATAAAATTTTTCATGAAAAGCAAGGGGACATGGAGAATTTACTTGTTGGAAATATTGAGAAGATATGAATCTTTTATAAATCACTGTGAACAAAACAGAGTTTTATGATGCTAGGAATTAAAAACAAAACAGAACAGCAGTCTATGTTTAAAAGCAAATTCGTACCTCATGTTTTAAAAAGTGGTGAAGAGGAGACCCTCACATTTGGATCTTCCAATATCACACCTTAGGAGGCCAATTTTGTTAAGGGTTGTTAGGGTTTTGTGAGTGGCAGGTCCCTGAGGGCAGAGCTTGCAGAGTGGGCCGGGAAGGATAGGATTACCCTCTGGTTAGCAGGAGAGGGGTCGTGTTTGGAAACTTAGGTAAGAACAGTTTCTGATGTGAGGCGCATGCTGACAAAAGGTCTGCGTGTGCTCCTTGTGAGTCCGGTAGCAGAGTTACATGTGAGTACTCAGCAACTATGAAATCCAGCCGTGTGGGACACTTCTCACTAGGACAAATGGTTATTAATGAGAATCTCCGGTTTCTTACTTTTATTAAACCGTCCTAGTTATTACATTAAAAAATATAATCAATGTCCTATTCGTTTTTTTTTAGCCTAGAAGATGTGACAAGTTTAGGTTTCTTTGAGGTGAAAAATAGTTTGTAGATGCTTGAAAAATATCAATACCTTAATTTAAAAATATACTAATTTATTTTAAAGGAATACAAATATCTGAGTTTATTACTCTAATATACTAGGGGGAAAAAAGGAATTTTTAAAAACCAGATATGGGTTTTGATTTTCTTTTTAATGTTTCTAGAAGTTAATATTCAACCTATACTTGTTGTGACACCTCAGAATCAAAATTAATTCTGGGTAGTGTTTCTTTCAGATCTCATTGATATCGTGATTGGGTAGTGGTGCAGTTGGACAGAAATTAAGCTGACATTTTGAAATCAGAACTCCTACTTAATTGTTTTTCTTCCTTTTCTTTTTTTCTTTCTTTTTTTTAAGTTATAGGTGCACAACGAAGGAGAAGCCCCAGCGCACTAGCCATTGAAGTATTTGAAGCACATTTGGGAAGTCACATTTTGCAGGTATCTTTAAAAGAAAAAGAAAATTGCTTTTATTTAACCAAGAAAAATCCATATGTTTATTCTTTTTATAAATGTTTTAAATATTTGTACTTTTTTATTTCAGATATGCATTTGTTGCTATTTTTTCTTGGAATTCTGAAATTCTTATGAATTTGTGTTTTTTTTTTCTTTTTAGAAAGCCATCCTTTGAGAGAATGTTAATGAGAAAGGGAGGGCAAGTATTATTTGTGCTGTAATAATTTAGATGAGTTGCACTATTTATTTGATGCGCAATGTATAGTAACTGGCTGTTCCCAGAGTGATTGTTTGTGTGCTATATTTGTAAGTGGATATATGTGTGTGTCTTTGGAGCTACATATTGTTTTTGGAAGAGCAAATTTTGTCGCAAAAGTACTGTGACGTTTTTATGTGTTGCCTAACTTCAGTTCTTTGCCTAAGTTTGTATTTGTTAAATGCTTTCAGTCATAATATTTGCTTCCCCAAATCGGACAAGTTTCTTTGGACAAAAATTTTAAAGTCTATTTTTAGTAAAGGAGACGAATAATAATATATTTTTCCTGTGACTTTCATGACAAAGGAATGTGAAGTTTACTAGGATGAAACTGTAGTTCCTTAGCCCTAGAGAAGTTTCATCCCAAACTCAGCGTCACTCTTACTCAAATGCCGTCTCTTGAGACTGTGCTCCGGATGCAGCACATCCTGGGGAACTGCCGTCCAGTGTTCCTGCTTTCAGGATAAATGTCATAACCAAGGCTTCACTGTGGAATTTATTTTTACGTGGAATTTGAGGAGGCATATTTTGAATATTTAGGCAGCTTATTGTGTTTGTAAAAGTTGGTTGTTTTTCTTAGATAAACTTTGTAGCTAAATAAAAATAAACCTCAGAAAGCTCTCAAGTCAGAGTTTTAAAGTAATCTCAGTGATGCTTTTGTTTTCTAAATGGTCCCAAAGTAGTTTGAATCTAGCATATTATTCCCTAACGGATGTACACTGAAAAACTGTTCCCACTTTCTCCCTGAAAAATAAAAGGCTGCTCATGGTCAAATCCCCCATATGCTCCAAAACAGTTGTTTCACTAGTAGTTTCAGAATCCCCCAATAGTTGTTCAAAGGACATGGTCTTGTCAGGATCTGCTGAATCAGACTCAAAACCTTTTGAGATAATTTTGATGTTTCCTAAGATGTGAGAAGTTACAATTCACTTTTGCAAATGTAAGGATTTGAGAAGTCTTTATTTTTGTTTATTTTGCATTTGTCATTCTCCATTAATGTCTGTTAAAATAGCTGATCGACTGACGTTTCTTGAAACCTACCTTGAGAGATGCTATTCTATCGTATACATAAAATTTCAGTTTACCTTTGCAGCAACCTAGGATTAGTTTTAAGAATACAAAAGGAGATATGTTTTTAGATCTTGAAATCATGTCCTTCTTTTTTCTACATAGTTTGTTCAGAATCTCCATTATCAGGTTTTATAGTGGCCATAATATATGTGAAATGATCGAAAACTACAGCAAATACATGCTATCATTCTTACCACTCTCTGACTTAATTCCGGAAGTCCTTTTTCATGAATCGCTTTTGTTGTACTATTGTGACTACCTCAATATCCTGAAGCAATTCAAAAGGTTTACCTTGCACAGTCATGTTGACTTTGGGGGACAGCCACGAGTCACACAGTGCCAGGTCTGGTGAGTGAGGACACACTATAATGTTTTTACAAGCCTACCTTACAATTGGATGGCACTCAGCAGCAGCATGTCCTGTAGTTGTGAGCTCACATGATAGGGTTGCTCACAAAATGGGACTTCCAGAACTGCTTCAGAAAGTGGCAAGAATGTTGGGAGAAGTGCGTTTGATGCAAGGAGAATATTTTGAGCAAGAAGGAAAATTTTGAAAGTGATTAATGGAAAATCTTGTTTTACTGTAGTAATTTTTTATTTTTTTTAATTTTTAAAAATCTTATTTATTTTGGTACCAGGAATTGAACTCAGAACCTTGCATTGTGCCACTGAGCTATATCCTTGGCCCTAATTTTTAAAATTTAAATAAGATAACTTCCTGAAAGAGCTAAAGATATCACATTATAATGACACATAACCATATTTACAGCAGCACGATTCATAATAGCTAAGTCTTTGAAGTGGCCTCTATGTCTATCAACAGATGAATAGATAAAGAAAAAGTGATATTTAAACACAATGGAGTACTACTCTGCCCTTAAGAAAGATGAACTTCAGTCATTTGTAGAAAAATTGATGAATCTTGAGACCATAATGTGAAGTTAAATAAACCAGTCACACCAGGTTAAATATTGCATAGTTTCTTTTATGTGAGAAACCCAAATTATAAGTAAAGACAAAAATAAAAGATAAATAATAAGAGAGAGGGAGATAGATTTTTTTCAAAGACAAGGGGATCAAGAGATTGAGGGAGAGGATAGAACTGGGGGTGGATGAAAAAATAATTGAGATGTGTTTTGTACATGTGCTAACTCCTCACAGAGTATGTAATCTGTATGTACTGCAAACATGTACTAATAAAAAATAAAAGTGGGGAAAATTATATAATCACCCTATAGCTTACACCTTATCTACACTGTTGGTTCTGACGTGGTTTAGAATTACTCCTATTTATATTCTGAAGCACTCATTGCCTAAAATTTAGTGAAAGAAGCATTCGAAGAGTAGCGCTGAACTAGCTGGGTGTGGTAGCACACGTCTATGATCCCAGCACTTGGGAGACTGAGGCAGGAGGATTGTTGGGAGTTTGACACCAGCCTGAGCTACAAAGTGATCTCAAGGCCAGCCTGAATGGCATAGGGAGACCCTTTCTCAAAAAGACCAAAAAAAAAAAAAGAGTAGCCCTAGATTATTACCCTCTGAATTTTTTTTTTAATTTTAAAACAAAAAAAGCATAAAAACTATGATACAAAATTTCAAAACAAAGTAATAGGAGATTACCACTGGTTAGTACATTACATATTACCTTCAAAGTAGTTGTTTAGATTATGTGATATGGGCATGAAAAGATGATCAAACAATCAAACAGTGAAAGCACAAACGGTTCTTTTTGATAAACTAACAGAGATTAGTATTTATAGTTATCTATCTTCTGTATAAATTCTTTGTGGAAATCTTGACTAAAATTGTATAGGGAGGATGACTTAGGAATTGTGAGAATTTAAAACTGACAAAACTTAAAGAGTTTAAATTGAATACAGCTCAGTATAAAAATATAATATAGATTAGCTGTCTCAAGTGCCTATTTAACATTATACTTCAGTGAGGGAACAGAGGATCTAAAAAGAGGCTGCCAGCTCTTCATTTTGTGTTGGTCACATGCTACTTAAATGCCACACTTTAAGAGAAGCCTAGACAGCCGGATGTCATTTGGAGGAAAATAACAGTGTTGGCAAGAGAGTTAGAAATCATGGCACATGAAAAATGACAAAGAACCTGGGGGAGTTTAATCTGGAAAACATATGACTTAATATATATTTGAAGACATTTAAAATATTAAAAAACAATTAGGTAGATTCTGTTTGACTTCAGAGTATAGAAAAAAGAGCAACAGGTACAAATGGAAGGAAAATTGAAAAACATTCATACAAGAACATTTCCCTATGGAAATTAGTACATAGAAGTTTCAAAAAAAAAAAAACATAGAAATTCCATTTGACCAGGCTACTCCCTTTCTAGGTATATTCATGAAAAAGTTAGAGACATTTTATTTTAGTCATACATGCATGTTTGTGGAGCACAATTTATAATAGATAAATCTTTGAAATGGCCTATATATCCATCAGCAGATGAATGGTTATAGAAAATGTGGCATTCATACATAATGGAGTACTACCATGCCATAAAGGAGGATGTTTGAGTCATTTGTCAGAAAACGGATCCACTTTGAGGCTAATGTTAAGTGAAATAAATGAGACACAAAAGTTTAAATATCTCATACTTTTTCTTATATAAGAAAACCAAAGTCTAAATAAATTAAAGAACAAAATAAAAGACAGATAATAGGAAACAGGAAGATAGATCTTTTACAATTGGGAAAGGGAGCATGAGATGGAGGAAGGAAGAGGAATAGAGGATATAAAACGAATCAAGATGTGTCATGTACGTGTACCAGCTCCCCACGATGAATGTAGTTATTATGTACTGCAAACACGTAATAATTAAGAAAATAACAAGGGAAAAAACAGTCTCAACTATAACTGGCTGCATTTGGAATATGTTCAAAACTGTTGGCATTAAGGGAACACGTAGATAACTATTGGCTTTAGGGGAATATATCAGTGGATTGATAGATGGGCTTTTAAGTAAGACTTTTCAAAATATTCTCAAGTTATATAATCTTGAAATTGCTGTAGAAACTAGAATTTTTTGTATCATTTGATTTTAGTACAGCGGGTTATGAGATGGAAGAATTATATAATACTGTGTGGAGTGTATATAATATTCTATATTCTACAGCTAGCCTAATATCTTATTATTTTAAAATAAAAGCATTGTGATCAAGAGAAGATTGGGTAGTAGGAAAAGAGGAGCCTCCTATAAGTTATCTCCTTAGTTATCATCCCTAATTAGCAGAGAAATCCAAGAACCCAGAAACTTCAGCAGGATCCCAGTGTTCTGTAAGGGTTAGACAATTTCTACATCTTGTTTCAGTAAGGTCTGTTGTTGAATCTAATTGATTCAGGAGGACTGGAAATGAGTTCTCCTTTCCTTCCCTCAGTCCTGCCCTCCCTTCCTTGTAAATGTTTGATAAAAATCTGTGTGGTCAGCAAAGTATTGGTAGGGTCTCCAACTTCACAGTATAGTCATTTACTGTCCTCCAAATGCTTCCGATACTTAGTAGGAACACAAAATTTGCTTTATGTGGATTCAGTGTTTAACTAGGTTATATTTGTTTGGGGAAAAAAAAGAACCAAATGACCTCATTAAGTGAGGAATATTACACTAGTCAAGCATGATGGGGCAATAGCAAGGCTCTGAGTGAGGCACAAAACATCATAGAAGACATCTCAGAATTGTTGATGGTTGGATAGGAACTCATTAGGTGAAGCATATAGAACAATATTCCAATCAAAGCGATCATCAAACACAAAAACATAGAAACCAGTAAAAATGAATCATGGTTTGGGACAATTAATATGTTTGGTAGAATGTCTGCTTCACGAGCACTATGTGTTACATGCCTGGTTAGCCAACCCAGGAGATGTGGACTTGATTGTCTAACCAGTGATGAGCTCATGGAGAAGGCTTTTATTCAGGAAGTAACAGGGGAGGGATTTGTTATATTTCTGAAGTTACTATCAAAATGAAATGGTCTAGGGAGACTTTGACTTGTGAGAGCCTGATATAAAAAAGAACCAGTTAGGAAATTTTTGTAACAGTCAGAAGAGAGAGAGAGAAAGAAAGAGAAAAGGGAGGGAGGGAGGGAAGGAGAAAGAAAGAAAGAAAGAAAGAAAGAAAGAAAGAAAGAAAGAAAGAAAGAAAGAAAGAAAGAAAGGGAAAGAAGAAAGAAGAAAGAAAAGAAAGAAAATGAACATATTTTCTGAAGTAAGGCTTTGTGAATGGGAGAGGCACATATGGAGGTTAGATAGAATTATTGGCACACGGTCATTAAATAGAAAAGAAGGGCTGGGGAGTGGTAGGATTAATAATGGCCACAGGTTCTCTAGGTAGGTACTTACCTATCTGAGGATCCTCTTACTTGAGGGAAATTGAAATCCATGTTCTTTTAAATAGCCAAGTTGATATGAGGAGAAGGCAAGTTGGAAAAGGAAACCCTAGGGTTAGATTTTACTAGAGGAAGGACATGTCATAGGTTTATCAATTGGAATTGTTGGAATAAAAGGTGACGAAGACAAAACTAACAAGTGCTAAAGGTGGAAGAGAAAAAGGATTCCAGATGTTTCTGCTAAAAGAAGGTTGGGAGGTGAGAAGATCATGTCAGGGAAAGTGTGCTTTTTATGTTATAAAAGTGTGTTTACATGTTACGATTCATAAGGCTTAAACATTTTGTATTAGAAGATAAACGGAAAATTAACTCCATTGGCCATTTGTGTGCTCTTTAGCAATCAGCCTTTCAGAAATCAATATCTTGTGGTCATTTTCATTATTAGTAATGACTCAATGTTATTCATAATATAGATGTATTATAACTTCTTTAATCATTTTCTTGCTATTTGGTATTTTGATTGTATATAAAAACCTGCATTTTAATGCAAATACCAACTGATGTGTGTGTGTCTGTACATGTGTTTTAACTAGAAAAAACTACTCCAGGTGGATTTCAGCATAAATTTATTGAAATTTTACTAAATTCTGTTTTTCACATTCCATGCTAAGTTCTTTTCTTATACCCTCATACGTAAGTATGAGATAGGTACTGTGATTATACATGTTTACAAATGGAGTAAGCCAAGATTTAGAAAACTTAAATAATTGAAATCATTAGTCTGTTCATGTAAAAGAATTGAAATTGAACACAGAATGCTAACACTAGATTAAAATATTTCCCCAAAAAGATCTAACTTAGGCCATAATGAGAGGAAAAAATGAAAATATAACTGGAATGAATAGAATTAAGGAACTAAAGTAGAAGGGCAAATGAAAGGTCAGTTCAAAATGGCAGCATGGGATTCAGCAAAGCCCGTGACTTCCCTGCACAAGGCACCCAACTTCCATGCTCCCTGTGCCTGCAGTGCTGTCTCACAGAAACACATACCAAGTGGCTCTGGATGCAGAGGGGTCAAGATAAGGGTGACTATGGACTTCTTAATTTTTGGTGCACCCATACTGTGACTCAATTATACATGTTTTGTTTTGTGTATCTAATTAACCACGTCTTTTTAGGAAAATTCAGGAAATTCGGTGATCTCTCTTAGAATTAGATTACATTTCCACTGGGGTGGGGAAACTAAACTTTATGCTAATTCCATCAAAGTAAAATCAACTTTGACAAAGCCAATTCCCAGTTTGATGTTTCAATACTAGGGTGTGTAGACAAGACCAAGGCCAGAGTTGTATAGTATATGACTCAGGCACCACCATTCATATAGCAGACTTATTACTGACCATGACCAGCAATGTAATCGTAGTGACCCTATTTCAGGCATGACTATTAGGACAGAGGCATCTTCTGCAGGAGAGTTGAAGATTCAAGAGATGTGAGATTGCAGCTTCAGAGCTGTGACTTCTAGGTACAGGGCCTGAGTTGGGGCATTGTAGTTCATTATATTCTCTAACTGTAATAAATTAGATGAAGAATGGGGGAGAAAAGGGGCCAAGATTGAGAAGTATACATTTTTTAGCAGGCTAACTAAAAATCCAGGAACTTTAAGAAGTCATTACCCAAGATATTTCCTTAATATAGTCCATGTGACTAAGCACAAATTTGGTTCCTGCTTTAAAACTTCTTCCTGGGGCTTTATTGTTTCCACTTCATGATTTCCTTAGCATGAAAAACTGAATGATGTTTCTTTTTCCTTTCCAAATTTAGGCACCAGATATAATATTCATATTTTACCTCATTGACGTTAAGGAAACACAAAATGATAACAAATTTCATTGTTGCAAGTCATAAAATTAACTACTAAAATGCTTTCCTTCAGGTGCCAGATTTATGAATGGAGTGCTTTAATTACTTGTGTGCCCTTAGCAGAAAGGTTTGCTTTTTCACTCTGTAAATAATGTTTATATAATTGTTATGTGAAGTTGTAGTATTATTTTTCCATACTCTATAGTAAGGCTGCCTGGCTCACTTCACAGGTGTTAAAACAATCAAATCAAACCTAGCATGTGGAAGATTTTAAAGGTTTATGTTTTGAATTTATTGTCAGCACATTGTGTCTAACTATGTATACACATATGTTAATGACATTGTGTAATTCACATCATTATTGGTAACTGTCTTGTATTTATCAAGTGACTTAAGGGTAGTTTTTATCCATTCCTTGTTTTAGGTCATAAGAAATATTTTTTGAGTAGGATGAAAAGAATCATGAGTACTAACATATTTGTATATAAATGATATTAAAAAGGCATTTATTATTTAAATTGTGTTGAAAAAACTGAAAAGAATGTTCTACAAGAAATACCCGAAACAGAAGTAAGAGTGGTATTCTTGTGTCAGTTTTGAGGTTGGCTGTATTACATGAACCCTCCTATGTCTATGTCATAGATCATGCTATTTTGGCTATAAGTAAATTTTTGCATCACTCTTGGAACATCGAACCCCCAAACTGAAAGACAAGCCCACAGAACAGATCCCTTGAGAGAGACCATTAAAAAAAGGAAAAAATAATAAACCAAAACCTCCCAGAGCATTTTAGAATCATAGCACCTCAGGTTTGCTGACTGAGAGTACATCAGAAATGGCTTGGCAGAATGCTTTTGTAAGGGTAATTTATTAATAAAATATGATTATATATAATATATGATATATATTAATAAGATATGGCCTGTGGTGACAATCTTAGCAGAATATTTTCATTAAGTTACAAATCTTCTAAAAATGCCAAATGTAACTATTTCTATTTGTTAAGCAAAGTAACCAAGATTTGTGTGGATGCAGTAAGCAATATCATGGACCTCAGTGAACTATCATATTTATTTTCTTTTTTTCCCCTTCTTAACACCTTCAACCATAGAATGCAAAGCAGGATAGAGTCATGCCTCAAATAAAACATGGCCTTGTGTTTTCCAGAGGCTTTTATGGATCAGATATAGAAGAAAATCAGGTGAAGATTTACATTTAAGTTTTCACATATCTGTTGTTGAGTCACATTTGAAAATTGATAAAGAGTGTATACTGGAATCATGATTTAGTTGGTAATATTATATTTTGGTCTTGAATTATTGCTAGACAAATGAGAATATATTGATTCTCTACCATAATTTTTTTAAAATTGTGATTGATGTAATAAAAAAACAAAACAGTGTTTTATGTATAGCTTCACTATTTTCATACTCTTTTTTTAGTACCTGTTTGTAATACATAATTTATACATTCTTTATGGGGAATTGAAACATGTATATAACACATCTTAATTCTTTCTTCATCTCCTTTTCCTTCCCCTCCATCCCTGCTCCCTCCATCTCTTGATTCTCTTCCACTTTGAAAAAGATCTATCTCCCTATTTCCTGTTATCTATCTTTTATTTTGCTCTTCATTATTACTCAAACACTTCTAGCATATTATCACTCCAATGTCAGAGACCAGCCAGTTTTAGAAGACCAAACAAGATTCTGATAGAGAAAATATATGGAAAGTGTAAGCAAAAGCAACTACTTCTAACAATGTTGAGGTCTGGGGAGAGAATGCCAACACTATTGTCATCTCATGAAGCAAAAGAAATTAAAAAGTACACTAATATAATTTAGACATCTGGGCAAAGAAAAGTGTATACACTTAAAACAACTCAAAAGCTGACTGTACAAAACTAAAGATGATTATTTTATTAAGAGACTGCCTAACTAACATTCTTCCTACATTTGATAGTAGTTTTCAAAAATCTACGAGAAAGAGGGATACCTTCTATTGTATTTTCTATTTTTATTGATGAGGTAAACTTTTAACCTTATTTATTTTATTGCAACTTAAAAATACAAACAGAAAAATTATATCTTGTAAGTTACATCATATTATTTCTAATGGTTCTTATTAGTAAAATGGCATTTCACTTTACATCGGTTCTGAAATGAAATGGTTTCAAATAGTAAAGTTATTCTGGATTAATTCCTTTAGGTGTGATAGAGGAAGGACAGAGAAAGGTAGTGACCCTCTAGTCTCCCTATGAGCTGGAATGGTAGAAAATGTAAAACTAAATATAGAAAAAGAGAAAGTTAGTGAATATATTTGCATATGCAAATTAGCTTAATTGATACTGCTTGCCTCTACAGGGATTTTTCATTACAAACTGGAGTGCTACATTGTTCAGCTCATATTGAGTAATTTAGTAACTAATGAGACCAGTTTGCACTAATTTGCATATGATAAATGAGCTTAATTGCAGTAAATAACTTGGAGGCATAATTACTTAATTTTCCTGTGTTGCACGGCTTTTAAGTTCACGTATGAACAACTCAAGATAATTTTGCATATTTAAATTAGTTGCTTTTAAATTTTCTTGAACAACAAAAAAAAAGGAACACACCTTATCAATTGAGCTGTAAAACAATCAAAAATAAGGATCGAAGTATTTTTATTTACAAAGAAAGAATCGAAAAGAAGTGAAGAAATTTTTAAGATTTGTTTCTACCTCTCCCACATCTCCACCTCAAATAAGATACCAGCACTGACACTTCAGAAAATATTTTTAATGTTAAAAATTAATCACAACTTCTAGTAGCTGACCTGGCTTACTGTCTGTATATATATAAATGAATTGGAAGTTTTGAAATAGTTTATAAAAGGCGTGAAATTTCTGTTGTCTAATTTATGCACTGCAAATAGTTATCAAGGTAGATAGTGGGATCCCCCAGCTGCGATGCACAGTTCATTCTGCATTGCTGGATTTTAAAGAAGCAGGCATAACTCTGACCGCAGCATTTGTTTCCTGTGCACGTTAATATTTCATACTGAAGAGAGCTCCTTTCATTGGAGAATCTTGGTTTGATTTGACAAAAATTACCCCATTGATTTTTGTATTATCTGAAGAATATATTTTTTAATCAAAATTCACATTCTTAAACTTGAAAAACTGAAGAACACAGAGTTAATGACAAACCATTATTTCATGGCGTTGGGTTGTCTTAAAATTTCGTTTTGGTGGGAAAAGCATAATTTATTATTCAGAACTAACTTAGGTCATATGAAAATCATATTCATGATTGTAAGAAGGTATATAGTTGTGGAAGTTTAAAACCTTTCATTTAAAAAATGTATTGCTGCTTTAACTCATTGTATGTGAAAACAGAAAGGGATGTTAGGGCTATTCACTGCCTACAGTCTGGAAAAATAACTCATGTAAATTTTCTCAGAAAAGCTCGGATACCACCTCATTCAGTGTAAGCTTCCTATGTCTTTCAGAAGTGGGCCAGAACCAGTACTAATATTAGTATATTCAGAGTGTAAAACTTGAGTCTTTGGTATAATATATTCTTAGGAATAACTGGCGAATAAATAAATCGATGAATAAATCCAGCCAGGCAAAGTCAGAGTGAACCTCAGCCACCAGGGCCTTGAGTTTCCCTCATGTACCCAGTTCAGGGTTCATCTACATCCTCTGCATGTGGGAGGGCGGCAGATTCACAAAGTGCGTGGATTTTCACCTCCAGCCAATTTGAATTCACATCCCAGCTTTCTCATTTACTAGCAGTGTGAAATAGAATGCTCTCTCTCACTCTCTCTGAGCTTTAAGTTCTTCATCTTTAAAATTGAGGAAGCAGTGGTAAATGTTTTCCTGGGGGCAGGTTGTGAGGATTGATGTAGATAGTGTAGTTAAAACTGCTTAGGGTAAAACCAGTGTCCAAAAACTGTTTGATAAGCATCTGCTGGTGTGTCTGTCTGTATGTTGGGTCGCCTAGAATCTTGCTCTCAGGTTTTGAAGAAACACGTTAATGCTCATCAGGACCATTATCAATACTAAAATACAGGAATATCATTGGTAATACCATCTCAGGTTAAAAACAGGATTAAAAAAAAAGGAAATGAAGCATGTCCTTTCATGAAAAAAAATTTAAAATAAAATTTAAAAAAACAGGATAATTTTCATTCAATACAACAAAAACTGTTTATAGATTTTTATTTCAAAGTATATGTTAACCCAGAGCAAAACATTTAAAATCCGGTAGTAACAATGTGCTTTTTTTTTATTCTAATGAAAATTTTCTTAAAAACCAGAGGAGCTGTCTGATTGCTCTCATACTCAACTTAGAAGCATCTAGGGAAAGTAGAATTTGTAAAGGGACTCCAGAGTCAAAATTCCTCTAGACTCAAAGAGGACTTGTCATGATTCTTCTTATTAGATTCTATCACCTCTTGTACTGGGTTTTTTTTTAAATAGGAATAAGCAGTCAATCAGAATTTCGGAGGATTTAGAAAATAGAACATTGCTACAAATTATGTTGGCCATATATCAAAGAGTACATGGCATTTTCTCCATGTATGCTGCACACAATCCATCATCTATCATGTCAAATGGGTATCTTTTCACATCAAGAACAGAAGGGAGAACTTCATAGAGGGATTTTCACGCTGATACACATGATTCTGGGTTTTATGTACCCTGATAAGTTTCATTTACAGAATAAACCTCTGCCATTATTTGCTGAGAAACACTCTGAGAGGTGTGGGAAGGAGAAGGGTTTGAGGTTACCACTGAGGAAGTCATGCTATTGGGCCAGTAGAAGGAACCTAGTAAGTACAGACTTTCTAGTCACAAAAGGCCAAAAACTAAGAAAATGAGACAATATACTGTACTTCAAAGCACTAAGCTTCAGTTCAGTAAATATTTACTGAGTGTCTAATGTGCATCGAATGGAGGAAATACTGGGGTACAAAATGAGCCACAATTTTGCTTTTCAACATCCCCATTATAAATGGAGAAAACCAGTAAGAAAACTGACCAACACAGTTTTATGTAATACCCTAGTGGTTGTTAAATTCATTGTACCTGGATTTGAATCCCTGTTCTTAGTTATATAGACCTGGGCAATTCATTTCAGCTTTCCATATCTCAATTTTTTTAACTCAAAAATGGGGACAGTAGCTCCTCTTCACAGATTGCTGCAAGTATTAGATGAGCTGCCACCTACAATGCCCAGTTTAGATGAGGTACTACACATACTGTTAAATGAGATGTTACAGACTGAACACATAGTAAGTGTGCAAGTGAAATTGGCTGTGACAGAGGCTAGTGCTTAGCAACAACAGGAGGGTATTGAATCTCCCAGCCTGGGGCCAGTCAATGAGCACTCCTTGTGACCACAAATTTGTACAGTTTACTCCCTCCAGACACAACTTTTAAAGCCTGGTTGTTATATAGGTCCCTGAGGGAGTTCTTTGAGAATCAGATTCTCCTGGCATGTCACATTTGGTAGGGATTGGGGGAGGAAAATGGGGGCAGCAATATCTCTGAGATGAGGCAGATGTTCTTGGGAGCATACTGATAAGATTATTGCTGGCAAGGTATGAAAACATCTTTCATTCTTTCTCAAGTACTATTATGGCTTGTATCTAGATGTCCCCCTAAATCTAGATATATTTAGATGTGCCCTAAAGCCTCATGCAGTCATAGGTGGGGCTTTTCAGAGGTGGCTGGATCCTTATCTAAACTAGGCTCATCTAATACTTGCATCGATCTGTGATGCTGGGATTAAGGGTGTGTGGTTACTAAATTAGTCCTCTGATTGGTTTGGCATAGTTCTGGGTGTGGGTAGTGGGAAGGCCTTCCCTGGGTGTGGGTGACACCACCCAATACGCAGGTAACATGGAAGAGATAAAAGGGAGAGGCAGGCTGGGTGCTGCCACAGTAGTGGCAGCTGCTGCTTCTTCACTCCTTGGCTGAGTTGCTGCCATTTGCCCACCCTTAACTCTTTCTCCTCTTTGATGCCCCTCTGCCATGCCACCTTGCCTTGGAACCAGCCAACTATGAACTGAAACCTCTATAAACTGTAAGCCAATTAAACCTTTCCTCCTTTAACTTTGGTTGATGGGTATTTGTCTTAGTAAAGAAAAAGTAAGATGGTGCTAAAGGTGGTTGAATTATTTGGAGGGTAAAGTGGGGGAGAAGGTAATTGTACTATCAATTTAAAAATGGACAGAGGTCTTAGGAAAGCATAAGGTTATGTATAAAATGTGAATGTGAATAATTTTTATATTTGTAGGTTTTAATACTATATGGCAATTCATACGTTTGCAAATCTGTGCCAGAGTGGTATTACTTTTGCTTTAGAATAGTCTTTGGTGACAATAAACATCATGTTCTTGTGAATATCACTTACCAGACACTTGCCAGATCAGCTAAGAATGACGTGAAGTGACACCAGCGAAGCATCTGTGTAACCGTGGATGCACAACTCAATGAGTGTGGCCAAACTGCTTTCCCATCTGAGTGTCCAGCACTTTCAAGGTCTTTTGGGTTTATTTGAGTGTGAGAATAGATTGGAGGTGGGTGGATGATAATTTGTATTGTTTCTTAAACAGCTATTTGCAGATACATGTGAGTATCCTGGAACAGACGTATTCTGCAAAAGACACTTGGAGAAAATGGCTGGAAAGAATTACACCAGAATTATTTAAAGGTTTTTTTAAAAGTCTCAAAATACGATGAGTGCTAAATTGAACAATTATTATACTGTAATGTCCCATTCATAGTCTACTTCACTAGCTTCTTAAAGATAATTACAGAAGAATCTTTCATAAGTAGTTGCCTGTACCCATAGATGGTTAAATGCCACTTTTCTGACTGCGCAGGAGAGGAGAGGATGAGAAAATGTTGAAAATCAAACCATACAGATAAGAAAAAGAGAAGAAAATAAAAATCAAGTATTTGACTTTCTTTAAATCAAGCAAAATGGAGTTGTCATCTTTGTCTCCTCAAAACAGTTGTGGAAGAAAGAGCTGATTTCAAGAACTGAGCTTCCCAAAGCGTCTCATGGCTGATACATATGTGTAAATTATTTTCCTCTTCTGACTGACCTGAGTAATCCTTTAGCTGTTAAAGACCATTAAAAAAAAAACTGTGGGTACCAACAATAAGACAGGCTATAGGGACCCTGCTGAGGAGAGGGAGCTGCAGGTGTGCAGTCCAAGAGCAGGTCAGATGTTCCTGGTCACCCAGTCTCCAGCTGTGTTTATTACTGTCTGCTTGCTCCTTGTGAATATCACTTACCAGACACTTGCCAGTTCGGGAACTGATGATTTATGATTGCAAGGGGAGGAATCCGTGGGACAATGCTATTTGATGACAGTGTAATAGAAGCCTAAGAAAAAAAATGTCATATCATTTTGCTGTTTCTGTTGAAAAAATAAAACATTTGGAGGCATTAGTGAAATTATTGAAACATTTATTGTTCTGTATGAATAAAATACATAAGCAGTGGTTGCATTGCCTACACAGAAGAGCCTAGTCAAATTCCCATGGGGTTGGGTAACTACTGCAGGAATTGTCTGGTCCAAACAACTCTTTTTCTTATTGCTAAAGATATAAAAATGCAGGTGACCCTTTAGGTCACCAGAAAAATACTCTGAATAATCCACTCTTATACTTCATTTGAGGTTGAGAGAATGATTTAGTAAATTTTGTCTGGTGCAGAGATTAAACCAAGGGTAGAATTGACCTAAAGAGACAGAATAGTCTTCTTTTTCAATTTTTTTTTAATTTTGTAAGTGGGAAGTCTGTGAGTTCTACCTAAATACAAAGGCAAATGATAATATCAATGGCTATTTTAATTGCATCTTTAATCCATAAGGATAGTTCAATGACATTTTAAATTATACTTTTAGAATTGCAGTCACATAGGAGATAAAACTCAGTAACTATTTAATAATGCATAGTAAGATCAACTGTATCCTCTGTTGAGATTACATTTAGGTGGACTGAATGTAAAAACCCAATCCAGAATTTAGACAGCATTTAATCTTCTTGAAGTCATTGTTGGGTCTTTCTAAATATAAGACACCCAGGCCTGGTCCTTTGAGTTGGTACCTATTATCTCTACTCAGTGATTTGTTTCAATGGATTCACAGCTAAGATGTATAATTTTTTATGAGGAGTGAGATTGCTGTAGATAAAACTATTGTCAGTACTTAAAAGTTACTAATCAGCTTGAGAAATTTATGTGACTCATTGGTAATTAATTGCTAATCATTTAACTTCAATTTACCCTGTGTCTATAATACAGGTAAGCCCTTTTTGGTGGAGACAAAGGGATAGAGTGACTTGCTTAAGGTCTCACCAGTTATTGGTAACTGGCACACCTGGGATTTGAACCCCTAGGTAGAAGTGGGGAGAGAGATGGAAATGAATTGTTAGGGAAATGTTAGGTATTAAATTATTTTACAATAAAAGTTTTTCAAGTGACATACTTTAAAGTGTGGTTTGAATAGAAACTAGAGGACATTCACTTTTGTTTAATAAAGAAATCTTTGCCCTGAGCAGAAGACAACATTTTAAAGCTTGTCATTTTATTCCTGGGAAAGTATTTGAGGAAAATGACATGGCTCAGCCCTGTTTGCTGACCATTTTGTTGTCTCCTGCTGAGACTTGCCATTTCCATAGCCAGTGGGCTGTACTGAATCAGACAGAAGCAATAGATCATTAACAGAAATGGAGACTTGGGGCAACCTGCAGAGAGAGAGCAGGAGAAAATCATTTGGGCCTACATAAACAAAACTACATCTAATAGAATCGCATACAACTATGTGTGCGTGTGTGTGTGTGTGTGAGTAATTTTCAGAGAAGCTTAAGAAGGTTTAAAAATCACAAAGTAGTTTCTCCCCTAAAAGAATTTCTTGCTTAATATAAAAATATAGATGGGAGAGAACGCTTGTTTCTATACGCTACATTTTCTCCTTTTGAAAAAATCATTCCTTAAAATCCATTTAGTTAAAAAGTTCAGGCTTTATTTTCCTACTGACACTATATTAACCTTGAGATCTTTAATGCATAGCACTAATCCTAAATAAGATTGTACTATTTGAGCCAGGGATCTAGCTCAGTGGCCTAAGCACCTGCCTGGCAAGCACAAGGTTGTGAGTTTAATTCCCAGTGCCACAAAAAAGAAAAAAAAGATTGTACTATTTATTTCAGCCAATATCTAAATTATTAGATTATGTTTCCATGATCCTTGGTGATTCTTATAGATTATTGTAATTGGGAGATGAGGTTAGGGGACAGGTTTTACTGAGATTACTGCAGATTATTTTTGGTGTTCATGAAGTTATATGAAATATTTCTATATATACACATATATGTGCATGTACGTCCACAGACATGCACAAACATTTCTGTATATATACATATGCACACATGTACATACACATATGTATATACATTTATTGCTCCTCTTAAATGTAGAAATGCTTAATTTGGGGCAAAAATAAAAAACCCTGCATATAACATTAAGTAAACATTCACAGATACTCTGCTAGATGAGGCTCACCAAATATAGCTTTGGGGAAGTCTTTAGTTGTTTTTCCTTCTCTCAATTATATAACAAATTTCTGTGTCTTAACTTGAAGCTAAGGGTGTAGATATGGAGACGGGACATAAAATTCCAAAGGTTGTATTTACAACTGAGTAAAATTTAGGAACTAGAATACCATTTTCATATTCTTGCATCATTCATATACTGCAAATCTCTCCAATTTGCTTATACATGAATGTACTCATGTGTTTTCTAGGGAGAAAAAACCAAGCAGATGCAAACATATCTTTGGCATCCTACTATATTGTATGCTTCATTTTTTTAAAGAGAAAAAAACAGAAAAATCAAGAAGCAAACAAATAAAAACAACAATAGCAAAACAACAACAACAAAATCAGTAGCAGTATAGGATTTCAAATCAAGATGATTGGAATTTAACAATGGTTGTTATATTGCATATTATTATCTTCAAAATAGTTGCTCAGGTTACCAGATACAGGCATGCAAAATTGATTAAACCATATAATTTCCCTTTGAGCAGTTTCTTTCTTTTACTCTATCTATTGTAACTTTTGGATCTTATTTACTCTTTCAGTTTTTTACACTAGTGAGACATTATGGTGTTTATGCATGCAAGTATGGTTTATTTCACTTATGAGTATGGTTTCTAGTTGCATCTATTTACCTATAAAAGCCTTGAGTTTGTCATTCTTTATCGCTGCATAGTATTTCTTTGTATAAAAATACCACATCTTTTTTTATTCATTCCTCAGTTGATGGGCATTTAGGTTGTTTTCAGATCTGGCTATTACAAATTGTCCAGCTATAAAACATGGGTGCACATAGATCACTGTGGTACGTAGACTGGTACAACCACTGTGGAAGCTAATGTGGAGGTTCCTCAAAAAACTAGGATTAAAGGTTCCATATGACCTAGCTATTCCCCTTCTGGGTATTTTCTTAGCATAACTGAAACCAGTGAATAATTGAAAACTGTTCTCTTAGTACAGTGGTGAATATGGCACACATGCTGCAGTAGGTTTTGTATCATTGAAAGCTCTAAAAGATTCATCACCATTGTTGCAGTGTATGACCATGGCACTATAAAGGATCAATAATTACTCAGAAACAAGACTTAGTTCAATCATCGAGAGGCCCAGAGATACTATCTCAACCAAGAGCACCCAGCATTAGGAAGACTTTAATTCGTGTAGCTAACACATGGAACTTCCGACTGTTCATTAATAATCTCATTTGTTTAGGGTACCATCATTGAGAAATCAATGATACTAAATGATTCCAAGGTGTATTCTTATCATTTGAAGAAAACATTTCTGTGCTGGCTCCAGGTAGGGTTAATGCATTATGCACCCAAGTCCCTGTGCATTGATGCGAGACTGTCCTTCTCAGCCAGAAGGTCATTAAAGAAAACACAATCCTATCATAATGTCACTTTCCCCTTAATTTTCTGATTACTTACATCTGGTTTGGTCCTAATTATGAGTACCTCTAATTGCTTTATCACAGTGGTGATTAACTGTGCCCAAGTCAAACCCCTTTGAAAGAGAGAACTACTCCTCCTGAAGGCTTTGCGTGAATGCACTGCAAAGAAATATTAAACAAAGGACTAGAGGTTTTCTAACTTCCAAAACACAGGTCAGCTCTCTTACATTTCTAGTTAAAGTCTTCCTTAGAGATCCAGGAATGATTTTCATTCTGGAGTCTTTTAGAACTGGAGTTCAGTCTTCTGACCATTCCTTTTCCAAGGTGTTATATAATCTTCTTTGTTATTTACATTAACCATTCTGCCAGAAGACAATATTAGAAATAATGTACTTGCCACCTGTTCTCTAGAATATAAAAAAGTTTAAACTTTGAAATCCACTTAATAACCTTAAAGGAGTACATAAGTGTATTTGCCTTGTTTTCCATTTATGGAAAACATTCTTCCACTTGTGTATTAAATAAATGATTACAAACTTTCATAAATTGAAAGTTTAAAATACTAGTTAGAAATCACTTCTTGTAGAAAAGCTTGTTAGCAGTCATCTTTGGTTTAACCAAAAAGTGATAAAAATCGATAAAGTTGGTTGAATTGCATTTTTAAAGACATCAAACTTATGGCATAAAAAATAAGATAACTTTTATTTTAATTCTGTATTTTAATTTCATTTACATAAAATGGATAGATTTTGAATTAAATGATTTTAAAGTAAGCCGATAGTATATTTTAATGTTTCCATGTGGTTGTTTTGAAACAACACCATTGGACTATCTGTATTTAATTACTTCCATCTTCTCATAATTATCAGTTTGTGTATCACAGTGACATCTGTTACCCAGAAAGCTATTTGGTAGCTTTCTTATCAATCAAAGCTCATTTCCCTCACTTCTCTCCCTTTGAAACATGGACTACACACATTGGGGATCAGGATTGAGAGACAGTTTGCTCCTTGATAAGGGCTAAGTGTGGTCTTGGGAGAAAGAGGACCTTTGCTTTGGGAATGCTGGCACAGATGAGCAAGGGGACACATCACTGTCAATTTATTATCAAGGTATGTCTTCTCCCTTGAGGATAGCTTTAGCATTTTTAATCTCTGATGATTCACATTTGCCAAGCAACTCTTCTCATTTTGTTGATCACGTTTGGAAGACAATGTGCATCCAGTGGTTCATTTGCAGAGAAGGTGAAGGCAGGTGATGTGTACAAAATGATCCTCCACTGCCTTTTTTCCAGGGGTAGCGGCCTGTGACACACACTGTTCCAGTGGTGTGGGGAAACTGCCACAGAATTGGAGAAACATGCCTACCTTATCTGCACTGGTACATTTTCTTTACATGCTCATTTCTTCTGCTAGACACTCAATGCATATAAACAAAAGATTTCCTCTAACCCTTTAAGACACTGGACTCTATGTTTCTATTCCGTAAAACTTAAAAATAATTAAGAATTGAACAATTATTACTAACTTTTTAAAGTATTGTTTGATACTTTTTAAGTATTGTTTGATACTTCAGTACCCCAAACTGGCAAATCAAATAAGTTCCTGAAGCGCTGCAGTGTAAGGTGATTATCTGTTTTACTGTTTCCAAACACACTGAAGTCTAGACAGTGCCAATGAGCACAACAGGGTGGAGACAGACTGATCCCCAGCAGAGAAACAATCAGGTCTAGCATAACGCTCAACTGTGGGGCCAGGAAGGAAAAGCTGACATCCAGATGCCAGTGCTTTGGAAATCTTATCTGGAGTTGCACATATGGGTCCTGCATCTGCTCAGGTTATGTCACCAGTCAGCTTCAAAACTGACGCAGCTACCATAGAATGAGTAGACAGAAGCATGGCTGTGTGTCTGGGTCTTTCTGCTAAGGCAGCTGTCAAAACCAGGGATGTTGGCCATGTGAGAGTTCATTTTCAGAGATCTAGTCAGGGGCACTTTGACTGATAGATTTTGCACACCCACACTGACTCACTTCCAAATATCTATGGTTTGGAGGGAAGTCATTTGGCAAAGAATGTGTGTTTGCACATGAGCACATCTAGAATGGTAGTTTTTGTGATCATTGCAATAGTTCTCAGAGAAAGTTAGAACCAAGTAACTTTAGCTAATGAAGTAAATCAGTACATGGTTAACAAAAAAAAGAAAACAACAAAAGTCTTAAGAGACTTATTTTGCCATGGAAATCTAGTTAACGGATCTAATAGTGACAATAAACTGTTTTTTCCCCTCGCACATGAAAAAATGATAGAGTATCAAGTCTATAAATGAGTATTTGTCTTTCATAAAGTATTTTCCTTATCATTTTATAATGACCCCAACAGCAAGATGAATGATTCAACAAAAGCAATTCACCTTTTCATGTCTGTTGCTCCCCAGAATCCTTAAAAGAGACAATAGATTTATCTCTTGTTATTATCTCATTTATATCTAAAACAGCGATGACCAATGGGAAGATGTATGCATTGGGACCCGATTTGTATATCTAATTTCATTTTGAACTATTTGTTTAGGTAATCTTCTATCTTTATTGAAATCGTCAATTCCTGCTGGTAGATAACAGGTTTAGGAGAAAAGAATGATTTATTATTATTTGTCCTTATCTTTATTGGGAATCCATTTCTCAACATTTTGTAGATTCTTATGTTACTATTTCTTCTATTTTATTATCATATTTATTTCCTAGATAGTTATAAAAACTTTGACTAAGCTTTAATCATTTTTATGGAAGTTTGCAGATTTTGCAAGAGAAAACATAACAGTGATTAACATTAATGAGTCAAGTGGGCATTCTCACATACCTTTTATAAATATACTGCATATTCTAGTTTCTCTTTTACAACTAGATTTCTAGCATGGAAAATATGTACTCTTAGGGTTAGTGACATTTTTAGGTCATTGTTAAGTGTGTTCTGTAGTACTGGGCATAGTCAAGATTTTGCTCTTCCTATTGATCTAATGTATGCAGTCAAGACTGATTTAATCTAGGATTATATTCTTTAGTGCTAAGACATTTACATTCAAATGAAGGAACCAGTATGAAACCAGGATCTCTAATCACCTTCCTCCAAGCTAGAACAAGGCCTTCACTTTATAGTGTTGACTTACATGAAAACCAGAGTTTGTTGTATGCCACATCAGATGAGTAATGATAACTCTAAGCTTCCTCAGGGTTGTATGACCCAGAATATATTGCCCTTGATGGGAATGACTACCCAAGCTTCCACAAAAGTAGCTTGGGCATATGAGGTGGGTTGCTTGGGGTAGCAGTGGGTGTTAGTGAAGAAAACTATGTCCACTCCTCCAATTCCATCCTTCATACTAGAAATTTCCAAAGCCTAGAGCTGACCCAAGGAGGTCTTCTATGCTGCTATCTGCCTCCCTCCCCCAGTTCCCAGAGCAAAAGACAAGAGTGGTAGGGATCCTGTATCACAAGGACCTCTCAATGAGATGATGATTTCTTCATTGCTCTGTCAATTGTCAAATACAAGGATAGAGTCGTGATCATTGTTCTTGTGGATTTTTTTGTCCTCTGAGGGGGCAGATATAGAAATAAATAATTGTGACAAATTTAGCAGGATCAAAACTAGAGTCCTGAAGACTCTAGAAGTGATGGAAGCCTCTAAGGAAAAGATTTGAATTCTATCTTGTGGAATCAGAGAAGGTGCTGTGAATGATGTGACCTTAAGTAGGACTTTGGTAGGGAGTGTGGTTTCACCAGTGATAAAGGATGAATACCTGAGATGGACTGAATGGCATGATCAAATGCTCAGGATTTTATAAAAATATAAGAAACAGTCCTTTCTGGGACATAATATCGGGGGGAGGACACTACAGAAAAGCTGATATTTACATTCTGTACATTTTGATTCACAAAGCATTTGAGCGTTTATTCTATGCCAGCTAGACTCTGGGAATTTTAATGGGAAGGAGCACACGAAGTTATAGGACACAGACATTTGTGCAGGATTTACCACGATGGTGTATAAAGCTGGGCAGGTGAGTCTCGAGAGAATGTCAGGTTGAAACCAAATGTCGATGTGGAGTGTGGAGTTTGGATTATGTCTTTGAGGTAGTTGGAACCCATTAAAAATTTTGAATTTGGAGGTTTGAGTGTGAGATCTCTGGCAGGAGAATGGGAATTTAAATAAAACAAAGAAACACATACAGGAAGGAGAAATGAAGAAGCAGAGGTTGGGATAGCTGCCAAGAAAGATGATGAGGCTTAAACTGGGAGGAAATGGTGAGAGTACAATAGGCGTAGAGAGATGTGTCAGGAAAAAAATCTTATTATTACTCTTTACAGACTTGGAAACTAAGGCTTAGAAAAGACAAATAAGTCATTCACACTCATAGAGATAGCTAGTGATAGAGCCAGGGTATAAACCTAGATAATCTGTTGTAGAGATTTGCCTCATGGCCAGGATTAAATGAATGGACTCTCAGGTTTTGAAATGACTGATTTTTGTGGTGTCTATTTCTTAGATGTGGTATATAAATTGAGTAAGATAATTCACATAAAGCACTTTATGTTGTGCCAGGCAGAAAAGCGAAGGCTTCATGCTTGATACCTTTCTTACTGTAGTCATCAGTGTAACACTTTGCACTTTGGTTCACCTCTATGGTTCACACCACCTACTCTGGTTATAGACTCCTGTGCCTCACAGAGGTAATGATATGCATAGCTGCTGCAGAGGCACTGTGGTGTTTTAAAAAGCATCATCTTGATAGTGTGTAAGATATGTAATACATTCTTAACAAGACTTTGTAAGAAGGTAAATAAAACGCTTTAAAACAAGCTAGCAATCATTAAATAAATCATTTGGAATATAAAAATATGTCATTTGGTGAAATATTCTTTCATCAGTACCTTGTTTTAAAAATTGTGTATGTGTATTTCCTTTGAGGTATTTTTAATAATAACAGAGTCATTTCTTTTAGGATCACTTTGAAATCAGTTTTACCTTGGAGAAAGCAGTTGCTATGAGAAGGTGATCAAGATAATATACTGACTTCTCTGATCACCCTGAAAATACTTATGTCATTAGAAATAGGGAACTTCTTAAATTTCATGCTGGACCTCAGAAGTGAAAGAACTAGACACCTCAGTTCTATTCTCTCCTGCAGCAGAGTCACTTACAAAGTAGTATGAGGAAAACTCTCAAATCTTAAAGGACTTGAGTGAATAAAGACGGCTGTGGGTTGGGGTTAATTTTGTTAGGTAAATTTTATTTAGAATATTAAGTTGAAACAAAAAGGCTGAATTTATCTTGATTATTATTTGTCCTGGAAAACTAAACTTAATATTTGCTCTTCATTTCATTTCACATCTAAAATGTGGTTAGTTTTCTCTTATAAAATATAACTTTTTTCAGATTTTTTTATAAACAAGCATAATTCTTGAGTGAAGCATGTTGTTTTCTCTATGTGTGTTCATACTAAGTGCTGGTAAAATTCCATTATATTTTGACTTGAACGTTAAATATTACCTTGAATATATACTTCTCAGCAGTCACGTCAGATAGTGACATATTGTACTGTTTGAAGGGTGTCATATGGTCATCTGTCAGCCGAATGTTGTTCCACAGGAAAGAATTTTATTCTTCAGATGTCATCTAGAATGCTTCATGTTAAAAAAAAAGAAAGAAAGAAAGAAATACAACAGTATTCACAGAATCTGTGAGAAAATTAGAGGTGGGTAGGTTTGAACTAGCTTAATGGAAAGGAATTACCCTGTTAAGAATACAGTTGCTATGTAATAAAGATGAAAATTGTTATATTTTGGAATATTTTCAATTTGATATGATTGCATTTTATAGCTGGAAAGAGAATATTTTCCTTCAGGACTTTTAGTACTTATTTCTCCTTGTCTTCCTTCATGCAGACAAGGACGAAAACAGGACTCCTGGTAGTAATAAGGCAGAAGGAAGGTTGCCTCCCTATTGCAATCTGAGAAAAAGGCAGCAGACGATGGCTTACTATATCAGTGGTAAAAGTGATAGAAGAAGTATGTGTTCTTTTTCCAGAATAATTTAGCAGTCAATATTTCTATCAGCAATATTTCTTTCAGCAGGAATTAGCATACTGGCCCTTATCCAAAGACACCTCACCCCCCTATTACATTATAGATCTGATCCAGCTGTGGCTCCTTGTGTAGAGAGAGATGAGGGCAGGTCTAATAGCCAATTTGGAGAGTGTACTGCACCAAGTATGTGGACGATGGATGTTCCCCTCTAAATGTGTTTTCCTTCTCCTTAATCTTTGCCTGGGATGTACCTAGAATTATATGGATGCTGTTATGTTCCCATCTTTAAAATATGGGAGAAGGTGTGTGCCTGTGTTTGTACATTACATTGCATTTTTAGAACCTAGAATCTACATTTATAATAAGAGAAGGGTGACATGGTTATTTTTTATTCAATCACTATATTTCATTCCAGAACTCTCTTGAAATTAAAATAACAGACTATTCTTTATTTTTCTTTCAATTTAGTTAAAAGCTTTAGTGCTGTTCTCTAAATACAAAAATAAAATAAAATAAAATAAAATAAAATAAAATAAAATAAAAAATTAAAGTCACTGTGTACATCCTGTATTGTCTTTTACAAAACGGGCACCTTGGAACATTTGCAAATTTTGTCCTTCAGTTATCCTGTCCATTCATATTATGTATCACTTTGAACTACTTAATTCCATCAAGCTAACAATAAGGAATGCTCAGGCACATTAGTCTGAAAACATTGTAATGCCAAAGCAAATAATAAGGTTTTAGGCAGAGAGAAAGCAGAAGTTTGTATTCTTTAGCCCATATGTTGATCCACAACCAACATTACTTACGTTGCATGCAGGTTCGGTCTACTTCAAAGGTTCTTCTAATTTTAATTAAGAGAAGAGAGAGAGAAAGAAGAAGGAAGGAGGAATGTAGGGACTGGGGGCAGAAAGTGATATTTTTTCCGAGCCAAGAAGACATTACACTGAAGTTTTTATGGTCAGACATAGAAAAAGTGCGAAGTGAGTCCACAGGAAATAACCTGGTAGTTAATTCTATGAGATTCTGTGTTACTCTTCTTGGCTCTTCCAGAGTTTCAGAGAAAAGTTCACCTTTGGGTGTATTGATGGCAACAGAAGGTCTTGGGTCAAATTTCAGATATTCCTTATTTTAAACACACCACAGATTAAAAAAAAACTGAATTTCAAATAAGAGACTACTTGTATTGGTGAAGATATCCCTCTTTTGTATACAAACATTTCCTGATAAGTCGACAACTGAAACAGTTCTAGAGCTGAGTTTTCAGCTTGAAAATTGACATTTTAAATTTAAAGAAAACAAGTTAGAGTAACTAAATATCTTAAAAGAACATGCATTTACTTTGAAAGTTTATCTAATAAAGGGATTGTGTTAACAGTTTGATTAATAAAGGAATTTTTGTTAACAGTTTAAAGACATTACTCCTTCACATCACATAGTCTTATGTTGTATAGAAGAAAAAAACAGCTCACTTTTCCTTTTTTAAAATTACCCATGGATTATAACATGTATTTATTAAACAAATGTAAGCCAGCAGGAAGAGGAAAGAATTAATATTTATTGAGCATTTATTAGATGCTAGATAGCTGAGTTCTTTACAACTTCCTAATGACACTGTTATTAGCATTCCCATTTTAAGATAAGAGTAAAAAAGGTTAAGGTCACTTAGCTAGTAAATAATGAAGATAGAATTGCCAGTGACTATACTTTTTAAAATTTATATATAAATGTTAATGTCATCAAAATAACACATTAATAGCTTGAAAAGAAATATACTAAAGCTAAGTTAAGCTAGAAGTTTTGTCAATCCAGTATAAAGCCTGTATTAATACTGTTTTTTCAAAACTAGTGAAACATTCTTCTGTCTTTCAACAACTTCTGTGTTTCCAAAGGAAGACTGGGACGCTTTAGAAGCAAACAGATGAAAATGAGCTGTGCTGTGCTATGTTGTTTGCATAGTGACTACCAGAACAAATTACAGATTTTACACATACCACTCATACTGTCTAGTTCTCTACCTCATTTCCAGTCTTACGACAGTTGAATTTTGCCTTTTCAATTTAATATTTCTGCTTCCTGTCTTATCCCACATCTTCTCAATTCATAAAGTGTGAACTTGAACCTGAAGGTTAACAGTATAAAATATTCTTCTCATCGCCATGACTGTGGGTTGTGATTTGCTGAACAAATATATGAAACAGTTTGCTGAATGAAGTCTTCCCATAGACATAAAATCTACCCTCCTTGAACCATCTTTTGTGACACTGATGAGATTTTCTTTCTTTCAAGTAGTTGTTCAAAGTAAATAGCTTTCTAAATTCTTTTTTACTAAATAGTATGACAACATTTTGCACATGTTGAGGGAAGTGAGGAGTGGGAAAGTAATAACTAATTAGCATATCATTAATAAAGTGTGCCTATATCAAGATATTTAATTTGGGGCATTAATTAATAACTTCCTCAGCCTATCAGAATGATATCTGTCAAGTTAGGGTCAGTCTACTTGCTAATAGTTTTAAAAAACAAAGGGACTCCTTAGGAAGATAGTTGAATTAAGAAATAAGAATGTACTACAAAAACAGATGCTTCTAATTAGCATTTCCGTGGGTGGCTTACATCAGCAAGGGGAAGGGCATCATCCGCCACTCTGTGCTGCTGCACGCATGTTCCCTTGGAGTGTTCGTTCCATTTCCTAGGCCCAGTAGCTTCTGCTTCTAGGTTTTCAGCTTCAGCTAGCTGCTACCCGTTACATGTATTTTCAGATATATACTCTTTTGTGCTGTTCCCCAAAAGGGAGGGGTGAGAGAAAACTTTATTTACTCATGTAACAAACTGTAATAGAGTTAATTTTCAGGACTGCAGCTGAATTATTGGAGATTACTATGTTATAAATGGCAAAAGAAGGGCCCCTTGCCTGTGTGGTAATGCTGTCAGGGACCCTGCGGCTGTTGGCTCAGTTCATGATGTATTATACTGCTAGCATTTCAGTGCTCTCTGGGGATCTCTGGTCCTACCATAAGGTCAAGAGTTAACTACTTGTATTTTAGCTGTGTACTGCTATCAATACTGCTCCTATGGAAACCTCACTTGACGTCATTTTTGAATCTTTGCGACTGTAGTCAAGCTTTAGTAAAAGTCAATAAGAACATTAGACTGTTGTCTATATTATTACTTGCCACTTCCTGCCAGCAATCTACCAATTCATTAGCAGAGAGTTTTGGAACTCTCGCTTGATTATTTATGCAGTCAATAGCAAGGCTTGTCTGCATTCATAATTGTTTGATTTTATGGCCTCTTCTTTAAACAAACATTGTCTATGGTAATGTGATGCCCTGATGGATGGGAAAGGTTTTGTCTGTGAATATCATTTAGATAATTAAAAATGACAGATGAAATCGCCCGCTGTCTTGACCTGTACTTTGTTCCCTCAGTGATGCTGAAGAGATGCTGATTGCTGTCAATCAAAATCCATTGGAGGTTTGTAAATTCTGGCTGCTGTGAACTCTGACCCCCACTGTTGATCTGAAATAGATAATAACCTTGAAATTCTATTAGAATTTAAAAACAGTTTTACTAAAGGGGCACAGTATATATTTCTTTTTCTCTAGAACACAGTTACTTAATGTTACACTCTTTACAGTATCTAGAATTAAAGTAAAATATAATGTTTAAACAAGTAATGTAGTAAATCAGAGCAAATTTTTTTCTTAGGATTCCTGTCCTCTAGCTTGTCCTGCTCAGTAAAACTTGAGTTTTTCCCCTCCATGAGTTAATGATTAAAATTTATTTTTGCTAATTTTTACTGATTTTGTCTTGGAATTATTTCAGGCTAGCATGATTTTCATGTATTGCATTTTTCCATTTTTGTCTTATACATTTTTACAATGACTATTTTCCCAGACCAAAAGAAATGCAATAACTAGAATTTTGAAGACAACAGAAATCCAAAGGGCAATGTTTATGCCCAAAGTTCTCACAAACATCATCAAAACCTTAGGTCAAGAGATCAAATTGATAAATGTATTTGCCTTGCAAATCATTTTTTATCATTACCCAGATGCTTGTAATATATTCAGATGTTCCATTGGTACTTGAAATATGCATGCAGGTAAATGGTGATGGGAGTCGAGGAGAACAACAACTATATTTATCAATAAAAATCAAACCCCCCCAACAGCAAAACATCATTAGCAGATTCTGCAGGTTAGGAAATTATAACAGTTAGGTATTGACAGTTTTTAGTACACAAATGTATGTATAAGCAGGAACTCTACAGTAAGAATTACAAACAGCAAAGATCTCTTGAAAGGTAAGTGAAATAGTGTTGGTTTTTCTACTAGGCAAACTTCAGAGAGTTTAATGAATTTATGAAGGGTCATATGAAGAGTTTTGCATTTTTGTAATCAGCAGACATTTTAAAATAGTATTAGTTCTGTCAGCACCTCAGTCACAATCAAAAATAAATATTTATATTTGGCAGCTGATGAAAGTATCAAAATGATAACTCTCACTTTAATTTTGAGTGTGTTTGTTTAAATGAAGTATTAACTATATAAAGATAATAGCACTTTATCATTAAAGTTGTTTTTTGTTTTTAATCTTGATAAATGAATTCCTTGAAAACATTACCACTTATTTTGTTATTGTCTAATGAAAAGCAGTTATTATTATAGTATAAATATGAATATACATATATATATCTCCTTTAAAACTTAGTCCAATTCTACTTTTTTCAAGAACTTATTCTTTCAAGTCCTCTAAGATGGCTTGTTCTTCTGGTGATTTGGCATTTTTTTTATATTGCTTTTTAGTACTTTCATTTATTTGTACACTCAATCATTCATTTTTGTATTCATTAAATAAGCATTTATTAAAAACCATTTGCTATCAGGTACTTTTCATAGCACTAATTACTCTGCATTTTCATCTTACCTCCCCAGAAAAATTACGAGCAAATAGATGCAAAGGCCCAGAGGGTCCCTCAAAGACCAGATGCCTCCTACTTCTGCATGAGTATCTTTATCTCTCTGAGGTGGCCTTGCCTCCCTCCTCCTAGCTCCATGTCCAAGATGCACCTTTAGCTTGGGCTTGTTTCACTTTGATGTATTAGAAATGAGGAGTGAGAAAGGAATAGTGAAGGCAATGAATTTGATGAACTTCACTAGGACAAATAAAATGGCAGCTTACTTGTAACCCAGATTAGCAGACTGTAAGCCAATATCTATAGTGAAAACTGAGCCTCAGTTAATTTGAAGCATAAACATTACAACCACTGCTGAATTAAGAGCAAGATTATCTCTCAAGTTTGGTCCTAAATTCTGCTCCATTCCCTGTGCTTTGACACTGTGTCATTTATTTAGTGGAAAATGTAATGTCTATTTCTCGTACCTCTAAATAGGGCAGAGGGCTAAATGTGTGTAATCTTGATTCGAGGAGAATATTTTGATTATCTTTTTTGACCTTTTGTTCCAGAATCCTCTATTGGCTCCTAGATCTGTTAAGTTTTATATGGCAGAACTATTATTTGTTTCAGAATCATTTCATTCTCCCTCTGCTAGTTTTTTTTTAATTCAATTTCACCAGGAGATAATATCATTTAACTACTAAAAAATCTTAAGTATTCTTGCGTGTCTGTTCTTCTCTATGATATCATATTTGCAAACCATGCATTGTGTCCTAAATACTAAATTTCTTGTTAGGGGAATGTTGTGCACATTTTATCTAATTTCTTTTAGGATATTTTATGACACTTACAACACAGTTGAAAGACTTTCAATTGAGCATATTACCTTATATTCAGTATATATTGAGTGTGTACATGTATTAATATGTCCATAACATACTTGAAGTCTGGTGCCCTGTGCACAAATGCTCTGTTTGTGGGAATTTTATAACATATAAGCATATCTCATTATCAGTTATTCCATGGCAACCTTATTTATATGCATAAAACCTTCCTCTGCCACATGCTGTTGGCACAAATGTCCAATGGTGGTGGTTGGTGTTATAATAGATTTTCACAGTGTACCTAGAGTGCCTATCAAATCCACAGAGAATGTTGAGGTTGACACTGAATTAAGATGACTTTTTCTTACTTTTTAAAACATAAGTTGTAATACTAACATGTAAGAAACCAATTTTAGCCAAATTCATGGCAGTTATAGACCCAAAACCTGTAGTGAAACCTGTTCTGTGCCTTTTCACTCTGGAAAGTGAGGCTTGTACTTGTAGATGTACAGAGAGAGCGAATTTCCACTAGTATTTAAACATTTACTCAGTGCTAAGCCACACTGCTAGGCACTTTCAGACATTATCTCATTTGTTCTGTGTTGTTATTATTCCCATTGATGTGTACAACCTGAAATTCAGAGAACCTATGTGATTTGTCCCAAGTCCTGTACTTAGCAGGCCACAGAGCTGGAATTCAGCTTTATTTTTCCAGCATTCTTTATGCTATCCCACACTACTTCTAGGTGGCTCTGTTATATCAATGCTTTATTTTAATTAGCCACTTGCATGAGGTTAATGGTAATAATTTCTCATTATAGCTGCTAATAGCTGTCATTGTACTATGTGAGCTGAGTTTTATACTCTTACCTTATTTCAGTTGGTTTTCCTGGGAAATGGAGACAGGTGTTATCATGTACATTTTAGGGATAAGAAAACTGATAAATGAAAAACAACTCAACTAAACGTCAGTGTTCCAGCCAAAATTCAAATCCAGCTTTGCCTTGAACCAAAGCTCATGTTTTTGACCCTGTAGTCAGAAGTAGTAGCACATACACAGCCGAGCAAGCACTTAATCAGATTCCCTCTGTGCCAGCTTCAAGAGCATCCAGTTCTACACAGATTAAAAATAGACACTAGGCCCTCTGGTTGCTTAACTGAATCCAGTCTATTTGGGGGGTAATTTTTGTTTGGCTTCATTTTACTAAGTTCAGCCAAACTGATTTATATGAAACCTCCAATTATCTTTTTAGTACATCAATGCCAAAAAAATTTGTTAGGGAAATGTTCCTCTCATTCTCCCTCTCAGGGAGGAATTATTAAGAAAAATCAAGTTCCAGTGGCAGCTGTGTCCTGGAGAGTAGGTTTTTCCTACCTGATTACCTAGTTGTTTAAAGGATGGGCAGTTCATACTGAAGAGAGAAGAGTCTAATTTCCTGATGATTAATACTATTAAAGTTAAACGAAGCAAGCAGCCTGGCACCCTGTACAGGCCCCCAGTTGTAACCACATCATCCAATTCCCTACCACTAATGGGAAGACAATTATGAAAGCTTTGTTCCTATGAAGTAAATGAATTTTGAATCCTCTATATATTTAATTATCCAAGATCAAACCTTTTTATTTCCTTTAAAAAAAAAGTGCACAAACCCCCCAGTGATATATCCTGAATACTAACTAATTCCCCCAATTTTATCACTTCTGGTAATATGCCCTAAGAGTTCTTTGAATTTGTTAGACTTAAAAGTCTAACATAAAACATTGAAAGCACCTTGCTCATGCCTAGAATTTATCTCTTCTGTGGGAATGGAATTTTTGCTGCTTTGGTTATTGTTCCCAGGTAGCAAGAATGTGGTGGCTGTTGATTTTGGAGAGACTGAGATGGTTTAAAATTACCAAAATTTGTTTAAAGCACATAAACTACATTTGAGTACACAGTGATTTTTTTTTTAATTCTAGGGGACTCCTGAGGTTATATTTTACAACAATATGAAAATTAATTGTGACAATAAAGGCCATGATTACAAGTCTTTTCACACTATCCCACTGTGACAATTAACTCCCAATTGTTAGACCATTTATTTACTGGAATATTAAGATTTGGAGCTGTCTTGATTTATATCTTAAAATTGACTCTTACTGAGGTTGTTATGAGGATACTCTAAGGTATTTTATAGGATGAGAATAGCCATGCATTTAGATATGACACAGTTGGGTCACTTCTGAAAGATTTCAGGAACATTACTCTGAAAAATGTTGAAGAGGTGACTCTCCTCCAAACTGTCACATGTACTTGGTTTTCTTTAGTGTGGATGAACTTTTGAAATAAGTACATTGTTCATGGAGAGAGTCGGGCAGTGCAGACAGCATGATCAAAGTGATCATTTTTTTCTTTAGGAATATGGAGCACTTGCCTTTTCTATGAGAACAAGATAAGGCGGATGTCCCTGAAAGTATGCAGGCTGTTTCCTAAAGAGCAACAAGGAGAATGAGGAAAAAGCCTCCATTAAACTTTCAAAGAGACATCTGTTTCAAACAGACTTGCTCAGCACTCCCTGCCTCTGTGAAAGTGGAGGGGCCCTGTAGATGTCTCTTCCTCTGTGGAAGGAGCAGCACCCCGTGCCATGAGGAGGCAGACATCACTAAGAGGCATTCAGTGCACCTAGTCCTTCCTAAAATATGGCCCCGACCCCTTGCTCTGGTATAGTTCGAGTTTAGGGCTTTGCTCCTATTTTTCCCATGGAAATAAATTATTTACTTTCTTTTGGAGATAATTATTTTTACTTATTTTAATTCAGTCTCTTTTTTTTTTTTTTTTTTTTTTTTTGCGGCACCGGAAATTGAACTCATGACCTTGTGCTTGCCGGGCAGGCGCTTAGACTGCTGAGCTAGATCCCCAGCCCTGTTTTTGAGACAGGGTCTCACTATGCCGTTTAGGCTGGCCTTGGGCTCACTTTGTAGCCCAGGCTGGTCTCGAACTCAGAATGATCCGCCTGTCTCAGCCTCCCGAGTGCTGGGATTACAGGCATGAACCACCACACCCGGCTAATTCATTCTCTTTAGGTCAAGAATACTTATTATTTAATCTAAATCTGAATTCATAGAGAGGGTGAAGTAGTAGTTAAGTGTGTAGATTCTAAATTCTGATGACTTGTATTCAGTACCAGGCTCAATTGTTAATTCACTGGGTGATACTGAGTAAATCATTTCATGTCTCTGTGCCTCAGTTTGTATAACTGAATAACAATAGAACTGATAAAGTCCGGAAGGAGGAAGTATAAAAGCAGTCACATAAACCGGTGTACTATACACATTAGCTATTATTATTATAATTTTTTATCTCAGTAGTTTTGGTTACCTGAGAAAATTGAGACTTACTGGCCAAAATTGTAGGTGTTAGTCTGATAATTAAGTTTGTTTCTTACTTTCTTTCATCTTCTCACATTTTATAAGAATTTTATTTATTTTTAAAAATGGGGCTGTAGGACATTTTATGTTGAGGGAAACAAATTAGGCACAAAAAAGGCATAACATATGTTCTTAGTTATATGTGGAAGCTTAAAAAGTTGATTTCATACAAGTAGAGAGTAAAGTAGTTGTGGTGTTATGTGCCTGTAATCTCTACTTGGGAGACTGAGGCAGGAGGAGTGGTATGAGTTGTAGCCAGTGTTGGATATGTAATGCATTAAGACCAGTCAGAAGTATACAGTGAGACTCTGTCTCAAAAACAACAGAAAAAAAAAAAAAAGCAAACAAAAAAGTAGAGAATAAAATAAATTGTACCAGTGACAGGCAAAGATAGGTTAGTGGCAGAACGGAGAGACAATGGTTAGTACGTATAGGGTACAGTTCACTTACAATGCTTTATGTCACAGTTGGGTCACTGTGCTTGACAATAATTAATTGTGTATATCAAAACATTTAGTAGAGGATTTTGAACATTCCCAAAACAAAGAAGTGATAAATGTTGGAGGTAATGGATAACTGGATCTGATCATTATGTATTTTATACACGTATTGAAATAGCACAGAAATGTGCACAATTATTGTGTCAATTGAAATTATTTAATCTTTTTAATTTAAAGTTTTTTTAAGCTTTAAATTCAGTATATTTTAGACCAAATGACTTTTTAATTCATCATAGGATTAAAAGGAATTAGTGAAATATACAAATCTAAGTACTCAGAAAGTCTAAAAGTAATATTTGAATTCTAACCAAAGAAAATAGCCCAAGGGGTATAATAATAAGTGTTCACCTGCAAGTGTAGAAATCTTGCTCACACCTTAGCCCCATGAAAAATCCAATTCAAGTTCTGACTTGTTAGACCAGTAGAGAAAGAATAAAACATTTCTGGCACTATATGCGTTTATTTTAAATCTAAATCCTCACAGAATTAAGAAAAAAAAAGCTGAGACTAGTGATTGGGTAGAAAATTAGAGGTATAGTCTTGCTGTGAAATTGTTCTGCCAGATAAATTAATGAGCCTAATTAACAAAAGTATAAATGACTCTAGAAAGAATGTGGACTAGAATTTAGATAAACAACAGAACCAGAGGAATTCTTAGTTCACCTAGAGGACAGTTCAGCTCTGCAAGCCTTTTGTCTGTCCTGGACAATCTACATTCAGTGGTGCTTGGAAACATTTTCAATTAGTAAAAAGCAGGTCATGGTAGTGCTGAGGGTGTGTATGCACGTGTGTGTGTACATATGTGTACATATGTGTGCATGTGTGTTTTAGCCTATAGAAATGATTTGTTACACAAAGCATTTCATACCTATCTAGGATATTTCAGTTCCATTAAAGTTGATCTGAATTTCTTAATCAACTCAGATGCTTTTTGTCCTTTCTCTAATAGTGTTTTTCTCTTCACTTGAAAAACGAATTCCCAAGTGAAAAGAAGTAGCCTCGTTAGATATCACACACATTAGATATTGCAGAATGCAAAGTTATAACAGGCCCTTTGTAGTTTGTTAGTGAGTTAGCATACTGAAGCCGTTTTCAAGATGTTAGAAAATTGCCTTTTAGAAATCATTTTACCCTTCAGAGCCTTATGAAAAATAGGCCTGTGATGTACCTTGCAATATTTGTTAATTTAATTGCAGAAAGATGGCAAGTCTGGAAATTGGATTTCCATCTTCAAGCATTGATAGTCAAAGGCCACCAAAGAGAGTATAGGATGAGAAATCTTTGTTCCTTTGTCCCTAGGTGGATTGTTATCTTGGCCAGGGTCATATTCCAACCTTAGATTTCAGTAACTTCCTGTAGCATTTACAGGAAACTACGTACATCTACCTGCTCTCCAGAAAACTAGACTTTGTATTATTGAGTAGAGAAGCATTAATATTGGAAGTTATCATTTGGTGGGTTCTTTCCTTTTGTGAGTACCATAAAAAAAAAAAACCAAACATTTAATTAGCAATGCCTAGCCCTGCCATTGTGGACTCAAGAGATTTTGTTCCAGCTCCATGTCTGTTGCATGCCTTTGAGCACGTTCTTTTCCTCCCTGTAAATCGAGGGTAATAATAGGACCTTATGTAAAAGCAGGCTGGGGTTCTAGAGGTTAAATGGGAGGATACATATAAAAATCAATGAATAATCATTATCGATTACCATAAGATTTTTATTATTGTATGTTTTCATGTTGTAACAATGTCACAAAAAGATCCAGCCTACACCAGCTGGTAACACTACATAGTACACAGAAGAACTCACTGCTGCCTAACACCTGTCCATGGCCTTTATTGCGGGAGGTACCTGCACCTTTATGTGGAAAAACTGTCCCTAGCTGTGTCACAGGGAGCCCCCAGGATGGCATTGATGCAACAATATACTGTATTTCAAGTTAAATGCCATATGCTTTTCTTTTAATTTGGAAGGAAACACATTCACTTATTTTTCTATGGCCTGGCCGAAACCACTGAAGACCAAAGCATATCCATAAAACAGTGTTCATCTGGCAAAGCCATGGGCAGTCTCATGTCCACTATTGACTACACAGTCCTTTCTGCAGTAGATGTTATAGTCAGTAGTTCTTTTATACTTCTGACTTAAGTATCTCCTGAAAACTGTGTTTCATAAAAACCTATTTGCCTGATGCTTGAATTGCTTTTCAAAAGCAGCATGTACTCATTTTAGTGGTATCCTGTGGGTCCTAAGCTCTTCACGGGCCTTTTTAAATCAGACTAGCACTTGAAATAGTGTGACCACCAAGAAATGAGTTGAAAAACAGTATTATTTGGACTAGGATAAGCTCTAACTCTGCTTTTGAGAAATGCTTCTCTAAGTAGGATGAGCTGAATGGTATGAGAGATATCCTTAGACCCTCGCCTTCTCCACTCCAGCTCTGCTCAGTTGCAGGCCTGAAGAACCACCACTGGTCTCTCCTGTGGGCTTTAGAAGTCTCCCTGTCTCCACAGTTCCAGTCCTTTCCCAGGCTTTCAGATCAGAGTGAGAAAGTCTAAGAATCCATAAAATGGCCCTGCTGTGGTCTCTTAACTCTTTTATCTGGTGGTACAGCCAGTTTTCTGCAACTCAGTTGCCATTCGCTTAGTCTTTTATTTACTCATTTCTGCATTCTCTCAATGAAAGTTTGTCATGTACCTTTTGTTTGTCCCAGTGCTGGCTGCAGAGCCCTTCACAGTTGGCTCAGAGACTTGTGATTCCATCACTACAGAGAAGCACCTCTTTTCAACGGGGGCTACTGGGTTGTAGTTCATGTGTATCTGCTCAGTGGCTGACCAAGTTCTAGCAAACAGTATGGGGGAGAGTCCTCAGCTATGAATATGTGAAATAGGACTGATGGGTAGTGCCTTCCATTCTTATGTAGGTGAATGCATTTATAGTCTGTGCTGAGAGCTGGCACCAGCTGGGGCTTAAGAATTCCTAGATCAAAGAGGAGCGCCAGAAGAGATCCGTGAACAATCTCAAATACTAGACAAAACCTTCCAGCTCAGTTTTCATTTTTATCAGTCATTCATTTCCCTACAATTCTAGCACATTTTTTTTAAAAAAGAAATATTTCCAAACCCACAAAGCTTTGAAAATATTGAAGAGTAAATGAACAAGAACATGGAAACCTAACTTGCTTGCAGAAAAATCGTAGGACTTTTTTTTTCATTTTAGATTAATGTAAAGGCAATTCTCCAAGGTACTACGGAAAGCTTATTGTTTGTTTTTATAAATAGACATTTTAAAAAGAGCATAAGATATGTAGACCTCACTCTCTGATGCTTAGCATGAGGTTTGTGATTTGTTTTTTCATAATTTAGGCCTAAGACAAATACAGTGGTACAATATATCATTGATAGAACAGTCTGATAGATTTATAAAATGCTCAGGTAGTGTGTTACACTTAGACTAGCAGCAACACCTGCTTCTATTATTCCATCACTGATAAAATAGTAAATAACTGATGTAAGTCATGTAGCTTACATAAAACCACATAGTTTGCATGTGAGCTTGGTCATTTAAATGGAATTATATGGGGTTTGTATTCAATTTCTTCATTAAATGACTTAGTAAAATTATGAGGTCATAAATGGACAATGGCACCATTTTATTCTTTCTGCATTTTATCTTCTCCACCCACTCTCTACTTCTGTTGATTGCACTTCACCTCCTCCAACATAAACTAGAAGATGTACCTGGAGGGATTAACTGTTATTGTGGCCCATGGATAATGGTGGTGGGCATTCAGATGGTCAGTTTAATGTCATTTCTTTTCTTTCTTTAACCATAGCAGGTTGATTTCTCTCATTATCAATGAAAACAGTAACTTAACATCTGACAGTCCTACATCCTCCCACTAAACAATTTAATTAAGCATTAACCACCAATATTTGTGTAGAAAAGTGCAACCATGTTCAAATGTCATAAAGATAATGCAGTAAAATCATGAGGTACAGTGTCCTTTGGTTGACCAGGACAGCAAAAGTTCCAGGGCCCAGGGAAGAGTAAGGTGAACTGTGTTTCTCTGAGAACACTTCCTCATCTAGCCAGAAGGACTGACAATGGCTCCTTCAAAGTCAAAGTAGCACATGATCCTTAATATTCCCTTTGGACTGAAGGAAAGAAATGAAGTCTTCATGGGGATAAAGGTCTCCTTCTTAAGAGGCTAAAAGAAGAAAACATTTTAATATTGGAGCATCACCCTTGTACTTTCCTCTGGCTCTGGTATCCAGGATGACACAGGTCACTAACTAACCAAGGATTTGACTGAGGTGATATCTCACACCCAGACAGAAACCACTCCGGGTAAATTAGACTTTATTGGTAGCTTCTGATTTTTTTTCTTTATTAGATCTTATAGCTAATATCTGCTTTATTATCTGAAATATTATTTATTTTTAATCATTAATAAATAAACTCAAAGTATTTTCCTGGTACAGAAATAAATCCCTTTTTAAGTTGACAATCTGTTTTTAACTCATTTGACTATATGATTCTTAAATATTAATTAGAGGTCTTCTATCCTACATATTCCAAGAGGGGAAAGAAGGTCACCCTTGTTCTTGCTCATGATAAAAAGTTATGACTAAAACACCTACAACAGTGGTGGTGAACCTACGGTATGTGTGCCTCCGTGCGCTGTTTGTATCATTGAAAACTCTAAAAGGTTCGCCACCACTGACCTATAACAAAAGATACATTAATAAGAGAAAAGCATAACAAATTTATTTGGTCATAGCTTTATGTGACCCAAGAGACTTCATATTGAAGACGAAAGACCCCAAGTGAACCCAGTTTTTTATGCTTAAGTTCAATGACGCAAGGACATCCATAGAGAAACATGGTTGGACACAAAGGATATGATCTAATGCTAATAGACTGAGGTCGAAACCCTTCAAAATCTGGCTTCAGATTCTTCTTGACCCCTCAGTTGTAGCATTTCTTCCTCCCAGGTATGAGGCAGGACCCCCCTGGAATGAAGGTCTTAATTTCTTTATAGCTGGCT